>OZ030023.1:5445000-5607500 GCA_964023405.1 Apodemus agrarius | reverse complement strand
ATAGATCTGGCCCAAACCCATATCCAGTCGGAAGCTCCCAGGCCCCAGGGGAACCAATACTATTATTTCACTAAATGAACACAGGATCGACTTGCCCTTCATGCTGCTAGGCGCACGTGTTAGTACCGCTCAGACTTCATGGAAGCTTCCCAGCGCAATGGAGGGCCATTAACTCAGAAACTTGACTACTGAAAGGAAAGCTGTTACTTTGAGAGAAGATCAAATTAGGCAAGACTTGCAAATACTAATTTTAGAAATTTGGGGGAGCAAATAGGAAACAGGTTTTAGAAGGGTGAATTACTAGTGTCAGTTATAAAACTCTTGAAGACCTGTAATGAATTGAAATTTGTCCTATGCATTCTGATAATTTTCAAGTCCTAAGTGGCTGAAATGTTAAGAGCATTGAGGTTTGATAAGATATACTCAGAAGTAGATTATTTTGAATGACCAATAATAATTTAAAGCACATGATGATGATCAAAATCTCTTCTATATGAACCTACACAGGTTTCCATGTGTGTATCACCCACCTTCAAACACAAATTAATAATTAGTGGCAAATGAGTTCTACAAAATGAAACATACCAAAATTCATCCAAATCCCTGTACTTTTTGTAAATAGTGACATAAAACAGAATGGTAACAAATTCCACAAACAAGAATGACTTCTAGAGTTGTTTACACCAATAAAACTGCTCAACATAAAGCACTAACTGCCATAGTTATTTGCTACCCATGTACCAGTATTGCAGACAGAATACCCTGAATCCAGCCAGTTTACTCTAGAATGCTTAGAGAGCTTCTTGCTGTGCCTCTGTGTGCGTCACAGTGGCTTACAGGGGAAGCTAACAATCATCTCAATGGCCAAAGGACACATCAGAGTCAAGAGAGCTGTGTTCACCCCAAAAGATACTCAAACTCTTTTACCAAGGATTAAGTATGTTCTTACCAACTTCCATTAACCAGTAAGAGGATAACCAATTAGCTTCTAAGAGGTGCTCATACTAGAGGCAAAAGTCTGTGGCAGGACAAAGGTGGCCTCAAATATTCTGACTTAAAGACATAGCTATTCTCAGCTGTCGGTATAATTAATGAAGTGAAAATTAAATCCAGTGTGTTATAACACTTCCCACCTATCAAATAAAGTTTGGTGATTCATTTCATAGCGGGAGCAAATTGAGGTGAAACAGACTCTTTGGTGCGGTGGTGGGAGTGTAAGTTTTCACAAGTTGTCTGGAAGAAACAGGGTAATATTTACCAAAATTTAAATTAATACCTTTTCCATTTTCTGTATAGAAATTAGCGCTCTAATCTAACCACTAATCTAATCACAGATACGATGGTATCCAGGTGTGGGTACACATCCTTAGACATCAATTTTAACTGACATTGCCAAGATTAGCCTACCCAGGTTTTTAAGACTGCAGTTGAATCGCAAAGCAAAATGAACATCAAATGCACTGGTAAAGAAGAGTGTAAAATGACCCCAGGAAGTTTTGTAAAATAAGGCATGGGGTTGGGGATATACAGTTACACAGGTAGCCCAGTAGGCACAGTACCACCTGTGAAAATAAGGATTGTTCCATAGTCACATGACATGTACATTTGAGTACAAGTGCTTGTTGGAAGGATGATTTTGGAGTTGTAATCAACTGTGCGTGGCAGGAATGTGATGTGGGAAATTCTGGTCCTCCCCTTCCCTCTAACACCATCTCTGGAAGCACTCATGCTGGGAGATGTGCTGCCACCCTGGTGCCATTGTATAAGCTTTGGCCAAGCCTTTTCCTACCCTTTTCTTGCTACAATCTGACTTGGGAGTAAAACAAGCGAATGAAAACCTTGTCCTTAGAATAAGAATCCCACAAGCAGATAAGGTCTCTATGACTCTACCTACCACTATTCCATCTCCATTTCTTTCCCTCTGTAATAGTGTAAATACCAACCAGATCAAAACACAGTCCATCTGCAGCCCTGAGATTCCATTCAACCCAACCCCTTGCTGCTTAGCATTCTCTCTCTCTCTCTCTCTCTCTCTCTCTCTCTCTCTCTCTCTCTCTCTCCCTCTCTCTCAGAAAATGTTGGTACATTTTCCCTCTGTCCTGTTCATGATATATATTATAAAACAGTTGTATAGAGTATTATCATTCATATCTAGTCTTTACTTTCTTATCTCCCTCTCTGTGAGGTTTTTCCATGGGTAGCAGTCCCTTTTCATCTTCCTCCTACTGCTGGGAAGTACCCTGTTGCCTACGCAACACCCCTGTTGATACAGTCTTGTGTTATTTCCAGTTGGGGGCTATCTAAATAGGGCTGCGAGGACTGTGTGTGTAATCTCTCCTCAGGAACACAGACCCACCTTTTCTACTTGGCCATAATCACAGACAGTTTGCATCTCTGATGAGAGTAAGCAGAGAGCCAGCTGGGCAAAGGGCTGGTCTAAATCAACAGAGCAAGGAGAACTGTTAAATCATCTCTAAGGCAGTCCTGGAGGTAGGTAGGGCAGAGACGGGCAGGGAGGAAAGACTTTCTGGAGGCTCCTCGGTCTTCGATGTTGGTTTTGTAACTGTGGGAGTGGGAAGATGATCTCAGCTGGTGCTCTTATGTGCTGTCCCACCCTGTCTTTGGAATCGGGGTCTGTCTATATAGCTCTCCAGGTATGCCAGGCTGGCTGTCCAGTCAGCCCCAAGCATCTGCCTGTCTCTGTATTCCCAAATGCCCCCATTTCTTCCCATACACAGTGGATTTATAAGCACATGCAACCATACCTGGCTTTTTACAGTGAATTTTGCTGATTACCTTTGGGTCCTCATGCTTGCAAATGGCAATCAGTTTACAGACTGAACTATAACCCTCACTCCTTCTTTGTGTTCTTAAGCAGTATTCTATCAATTTTCACCCTCAAATGGTCATTTTTGTCTTTGGATGCGTTGATACTTTGTGATCTATTAATTTGATAAGAGGAAGCTTTTTTTAAAAAAAATGTAATTTCTAGTTTGTATTTAAATACCTTCTGGGTCAGCTTTGTGTGTGTGTGTGTGCGTGTGCGTGTGCGTGTGCGTGTGCGTGTGCGTGTGTGTGAAATTGTGGGAATTTTCATTCCACCCATTTTCATCTCTCTTGGCAATGTAATCACATGGACTGTTGTCATCTCCTCTGTGCGTTTTTACTATTTATTATTCTCTGTGTCTTCACTAAATTACTTTACGGTTCCTGGGTACATGTCCAGTTCATGTGTGTTAGTTACCTTTTCCAGACAGTTAATTAAACTGAAGGTTTTATGTTCATTGCCCGAATTCTATGGAATTATTTGAATAGATTGAATACAGAATTTATTCAATTACATTTTCCTGCTGTGTTTTCATGAAAAATGTGTTAAATTTCTCCAGTTTTCTGTATTTGTTCTTAGACCAATTTGATTTTTCATTGTTTCTTGTTAGTGAAGAACTTCTTATATAGTCCAGACTTCCTAGTGGCTATGATTGTGGGTGTGTATCACTAGGTCTAGCCTAGACTCCCTAGCAGCAATAATTACAGGTATGCATCACTAGGTCTAACCCAGGCTTCCCAGCAGCTGTGATTATAAGGGAGTGCATCACTAGGTCTAGCCGTGGGCCCCTCTTCAGATTATTTTCTTCTAAAATAAGTGCTGCTTTTAGCCAAGTTTGAAGGCCAGGTTAGGAAGGAGGATTTGAGGGCAGGTTTGGGAGCCAGGTTTGAGGATCAGGCTTGGGGACACTGTCAGGCTCAGAGGACACCCCTGCTCTGACAAGGAATGCTTTGTACCAGTATTTTAAAAAGCGGTAGGTAGTGAGAATGTCTGCTGAAAACTGCATTCAAAACCATTCTGAGTACAAACTGTCAGGCTTCCTCCATTTAGGCCAACCTAGATGGGCTTCTCAGCCTTTCTAATGCTGTAACCCTTTAATAAGGTTCCTCATGCTGTGGTGACCTCCCAACCATAAAATTATTTTATTGTTACTTATAACTGTAATTTTTCTACTGCTATGAATCCTAGTGTATCTAGTTGATATACAGGATATCTGACATGCGACCCCCAAAGGGGGTTGTGACCCTCAGATTGAGAACCACTGATCTAGAGTAATACTGTATCTCAACCCTTGCGTATGGCCCAGTTATACATATATTTCCATGAGAAGCTGTCTGATTTTGGAATATGGGTTCTGTGGTTACTCAGCACTGAAGCCTTAGCACCAAGTGTCCTTTTCATCTTGGGGAATAGGGAGTGGTTTCTCAATGCCTTTTGACAATGAGCTAACCTCCAAGCCAGTGTGAGTGGCCAGGGAGATCCTAGCTAGACCTTCACTGAAGGTGACATCCTTTGTCCTGTCCCTTTCACTCTGCAGCCAGCAAAATAAAAGATCTGCTATTTCGGAGCCAATGACATGAACCTTGAGAGAGGTGAGAGGACAAATTGGTTGGGAAGCAGGGCGGGGTGGATCTGCAGGTAGGAGGGTCAGTCTGCAGGCAGGAGGGTGGGTAGACAGGAGGGTGGGTCTGCAGGCAGGAGGGTGGGTAGACAGGAGGGTGGGTCTGCAGGCAGGAGGGTGGATCTGTAAGCAGGAGGGTGGATCTGTAGTTGTAGAAGTAATGTGACTGATTATGAGCAAAATAATTTGTATGAAAATCTCAAAGATTAATAAAAGAAATAATTTTTTAAAAGAAAGCTTTCAGTAATATTGGCCTCTCACTGGAAAAACGTGTGTAGCTGTGAGCTGCTTTTTCAAATGATCCCTAGTAATCTTGGCAATACCCACGGAAACACAAAGGATACAGGTAGAAGGCAGCTCACAGGCGAAAGCAGAGTTGGGGCAATATTTCTTGCATTCTCAGTTATGATTCTACAACATGTTTGAATAGTAGGTGGCCAAAGATGTCTTAAATCTTTTTCCAACTAAACTTGTTCAAGATAGCCAATATTAACTCCCCTGGTAAGTTTCTACTACGCTTTTTGGAGACCGTGAGGACACAAGGGTGAGGCAGATGCAGCCTTCCTTCAACCCCATATATTATTCTGGAGAATATATGAGTCCGAGGTCTGACTCATATCCACGTGTTTATTTAAACTTTTGTGAGCATAAAATATTTCACTTATTAGTTTACACGGGAGGCTCATCATCCAGCCTCCGGTTTAGTTGTTTGATAACTTTTTCCTCAGTCTTGACAGTCATAAACGCACTCTGCACAAACAAGCAGACAAAGCAATAGAGCTGCATGGTTGGCCATGTATAATGGAAGCATACAGTTACAGTGAAGACGGGACCTTCCTAAGGTATACATAGGGAAACCACCATCATTTCTACACCACAAGAAGACTAACGTTGATATAGAGAATCGATGAAACAGAGTCAGTTCCTCAATAGACAAGGTTGAGAAATCCTAGAAAAACTAGCCAAAAGGAAGGGGAAGCTCTAGATTTAGAAAACTAAGTATAAAAAGGGGGAAATCATAGCTGATGCTACTGGAATTATCAGAAAATTATCGGAAATACTACAACGATCTATATGGCAATAGCTTGGAAAATCTAAAAGTGGTTAAGTATCTGGACACACATGACCAATCAAAATTGAACCAAGGTATGAACACCCAGATATGCCTGTGATGATCAATCATGTTGAACAGGTAGTAATCCATCACACACCTTCTGGGAAAGGGCCAGTGTGCCTAGATCCTCTGTTAAATTCTATCAGCTACTTAACACTGAACTCTCAGTCCTGTGGGATTGTCTATCACTAAAACAACAAATCTTGGCAAAGGTGAGGAGTATGAGAAGACAAGACCTGTGGACGCTGCTGGTGGAGATGTAAACTGATACACACAATACGGGTCCGTCCTGGGATCACACCCCTTGGAATATACCCAAAGGAATCGAAGTCAGCTGCCTGCAGAGCCACCTACTCACCCATGTTTGTTGCAGAACTATTCACTACAGCAAACTTCAGGACTCAGCCAGCAGATGGTGGGTAAGAAAGATACAGTTTTTATAAACAGATTTTACCCAGCCAAAATAGGAAAAAAATTATGCCCTTTGTAGGAAATGAATGAAATTAGAAATCACCAGGTTGGGGAAAATAAATCAAACCCCAAAACACAAATAAGTCATTCTGACTGTCGTAAGTGGCGTGTATGATATAACAATATAATATATTAATATGATATGTAAATACAATGTAAAAATAGAAGAGGGGTTCTTTTGGGAAAGAAAGGAGTTAAATGTGAAGGGTACAACAGATAAGGGCATGAGGCATGAATACAGCCAAACTACATGGTATACTTAACAATGATGTCATTATGAGACCTTCCACTCTTGACAATATGTATATACATATATGTGTGTATATATGTATATATGTGTATGTATATATATATACATATATATATATACATACATATAATGTTTTCATTACTCCAGCTCACTTCTACTATTGCTCTAATCTATAAGCTTCTCCTGAAGTATCATTTGTATATTTTCTTTGAGGTATTTTAAAATAAAGTTTACTCAGATTTATATGTTGTTGCTGGAGTCGGCGTACTGAAGGGTCTGGGGAGCAGCCCGGCGCCTTGAGTTCAGTGGCTGGCAAGTTCAGTCAGCTGGCGTTGGAGGACAGAGATCAGCAAGACCAAGGGCAACAGCCATGGCAGCCTCTCCAGAGACCCGAGTAACAGCGGGAGTTTGAGTGCTATCAGTGACCATAACTTACCTATAAATTATTTAAAATCCATTATTTTTACAATCTGCAAAATCCCCTTAAGCTTAACAAGTCAAACATTTCTAACAGTTTTTACTTAAAAAGAGGCAGTTTAAGTATAAGTATGTTCCTGCTATAAGATATTCTCAGTTGCTTGTTCACTTGAATTTAAACAACATCTTAAATATATATATGTATATGTATTCACACATTAAGCGCTAGCTACTGAAATAAAAGTGACTCCTTTTAAGACATAAATGGTTCTTCTTGCATCAGCCACACCTGCTGTCTTGTGTGAGCTGTGTTTTAGCTTGACACTCTTTGAGCTTCAGGGAAAATGGGGCATTTTATCTCCATCTTCACTATTAAGGTTTTGTAATCCTGGATATGGAAGTTAGATCGTGTTTCTTTAGCCAATAGATTCTTAAAAGATCAGAGCATGAGAAGAAATGTAAATTTGGCATATCAAATGATAGACAATTACATTACTTTATAATGCATTCGGGTTCTGTAAAGAGAGGAGCTAACTTTAGCTGAATTCTTAAGACAGAAAAGACACTGGCAGTTTCCTAAATTAGTGTAAGCCCCAAAATATACAACTTCCTTCTTAGAACCAGGGTTTGTGAGACTTACTTATTTAAATGCTGCTCTTAGCTAACACTGACGATCCCCCCCATCCCCCCTTTGAATCTTAGATATGGGTATCTTAGTTAGTGTTTTACTGCTGGGAAAAGACACCATGACCAAGGCAACTCGTATAAGCACAACAGTTAATTAGGGCTGGCTTACAGGTTCAGAGGTTCAGTCCATTATCATCAAGGTGGGAACATGACAGTGTCCAAGCAGGCATGGTGCAGTCAGAGCTGAGAGCTCTACATCCTCATATGCAGACTGAAAGCAGAATACTGGCCTCCAGGCAACTAGGGTGAGGGTCTTAAAGCCCACACCCAGTGACACACCTCCTTCAACAAGTCCACACCTATTCCAATAAGGCCACACCCATTCCAAGGAGGCCACACTCACTCCAACAGGGTCCAACACCTTCTAATAGTACCTACCATTCTCTGAGCTGAGCTTATACAAACCATCACATCAGGCTTCTCTGAGTTATGTGTAAGCTGGTGTTGTGCTGACACAGTGGTCATTCTCTTGCTATTTCTCTGTTTGCTAAGGCTGAGCTTCGACTAGACTTGCAAAGGAAACACATTTATCAATCCCCCCCAGAGCAGAGGGGTTTGCAGATCTTGGGCCTCCAGGGCAGTGTTTTGTAATATTATGGACAAGTGATTCGATGCCTGTATGTGTGTGTATGCGTGTGCATATGCGTATGCGTATGTGTATATGTATATAATGAGAGTGTGCTCCAGATAATGAATAATAGCATTCCTCTGACAATAACACTGTTTTAGTACAAAAGCATGTTGAAGACTCCATGCAGATACACCATCTTTATGTGACATCTTTCTGAAGTAACTCATATCCCATAAAACTCACCTTGTTACAATTCAGTACTTCAGTTCCTTCAGAGTCGTGTAATCCTACTGTGCTGGATAGTTTTGCCAACTTGACACAAGCTAGTCCCACCTGAGAGGAGGGACCCTCAACTGAGAACACGCCTCCAAAGGGTAGGGCTGTAGGCGAGCCTGCAGGGCATTTTCTTAACCAGTGATTGATGGAGGAGTGCCCCGCCCATTGTGAGTCATACATCCAACCCTGGTGATTGTGGGTTCTATAAGAATGCAGGCTGAGAATCCATGGCAAGTAAGTCAGTAAACAGTACCCCTCCATGACCTCTGCACCCAGGTTCCTTTCTGCCCTGACTTCTGTCAACTCAGGATATTTAAATGAAGTAAACCCTTTCCTCCCTGGGTTGCTTATGGTTATAGTGTTCCATCAAGGCAAAAGTAACCCTAACTGAGATACCTCACCACCATTTAACTCTAGAACGCTCTCATCATTTCAAAGAAATGCTCTGTGTATTATCAATCTGTCTCCACCTCCCCTGACTCTACAGGAACACTAATAAACATCCTCTCTCTGCAGACCCTCCTCTGCTGGGCACTTCACATCTATGGAATCACAAAGAGATGAACTAATTGTATCCTTTCAACAGACTTTCTAATGAATAGAAGATCTTGTTTTGTTTCATCCTCATCTCCTGATGTTATTTTGTTTCTAAAGAGTTGCATGGTAAGAGATATAAAATCTACACAAGTGATTATGTTGACTCATTTCCCATTAAACTGAATTATCTAATTTCTTTAGGGTATACATAACCAATCAAAATCATTAAAAGCAAATAATACTAATAAGTACTAAAGATAGTCTGTTTAAAGAATGTGTTTATTCCACTGCTGTTAGGAGTAACTGTTCAGCAAAATCAGATTCTTCTACCTGACGTAAAGAGAAAGACACTATGAAGGCATGAGAACCAACTGTGCCAGGGCAGCCTTGAACCCGGATCATCACAGAGCGATCAGTACAGGCAGGGGCCTTGTTCTTATCCCAGGAAATACAATAGAATTGAAAAAGGATACTTCCATAATAACAAATCTCCTTGCATGACGGGAAGTGGGGAGGAGATGCCCTCGTCCTCTGGTCTTTATCAACAATGATATTTGCCTGATTCAGCCAGAGATAGTTTTAGTTTTCCCTTTCGGGGCCTATTGACAGGGTCAGAGTAAAAGCATTGTATAAAATTAAAGATGTTGAAACACACCCATGAAACATAGAAGCAAGTGTGTCCTCACCCAACTCCACATCTACCCTCTCTCTGGTCCTCACCCTGACACCCCTGAGGGAACTGGCCTCGTGAACCTGATGACTGTCTCAATGCCTTCCTGACAGAAGAGAGTCCATGAGCCACAAGCATGTCCTTCTGGTGGAACACTGTATCCCTGCAAGAACACAGCTCTCTACTCAGAGGCAATAAGAGATGGTTTACCTGTTGCCAAATATAAGTGATTGTGAATCTTAACACAGGTTTAGGTTACCCCCAAATTCTGTGTTCCAGCATGGAAGCATTTTCATGAATATTTTATAGTAATTAAAAAAAGAAAATTATAAATCAAGATACTTTCAAATTCCTTGGAGAAAATATAAGGTTAAAGAAAAGCAGGAAAACCTCTTGCTGGCCTCAGGTGCCATCTCACTGGGTTCTTAGCTTTTGGGTTGGTTTGAAGCTAGAGGTCTAAATTAAAATATTTCAAAATGTTTCCACTGATAGTCACAAGGATGTGGGATCAGCCATAGAGGTGGGAAGGGTGGGTAAAATGGGGAGTAAAGATATCCCAGGATAGTTGCCAGTTAGGCTTTGTCCATACAACATTTCACTTCTCCCAAAATCTTTGGAGTTCTAATTAGCAAGGGGCCTTGCAAGAAGTTCAAAAGTTCACCTCATCTCTCCAACTTCGGCTCACAAATGTAACAGTACAAGTTCAGTAGTCAGTTTGCAGACACCACCTCAGGCATTAACACAGGGTCTCTAAGAGGCTCATGAATCCCAATGGATTTATGTGGGGTTTAAATTTATCCAGCCCAAGATGAGAACATCTTGGGAATAGACATCTAGGGAAAAAGCTCAAGACTGGCACGTTGAGAGGACACGTAATTAACTCTGTATGTCTGCGTTTTCAGATCCAGAGGGGGCTCTCTGCCATGGGGATGCAGGATGATCAAGTCATCAATCATTGCCTTTAAAAACAGTGAGTGCTAATAATTATCCTCAAAGATCGCATAACCATCTAACATGGAGGCTTTACAAAGTACTATGAGGCAGAGTTTAATTTTAAGGAATTATTGGCACTAGGCCTGGATTTTGAAGAATGACACAGAATTTAGATTTTTATCAAAAAATGAGAAAATTATCCATTTTTCAATAGTCAGAATGGCTTACAATGTAATAGAAAGTGTCAAAGTCCGACATCCAACTCATCTGGTGCTTGAAGCATCCAACTCATCTGGTGCTTGAAGCAAAGTGGAGTGTGTGCAACTCCAGCTTCTGTCCGTGCAGACTCAGAGAGTGCAGGCTTCAGAGAGCCCTGCTTAGAACACAGCATGCCCTTCCCTGCAGAGCAGCAGATTCTTCTGTCTGGTCGATAAAAGCTTCAAGACCTCATCAGGGGTGTCTTGCTCTGGTTTCCAACCCACGCTGCAGTGTCATGACAATGCATGCACTTGAGAAGTGTGGCCTTGAGCAGAGAAGGGGAGCTGGGCTCTAACGTTATAGCGAAAACGTCTGGGCTACGTTCCAACCCAAGGAGAGAGAGGGGAAGGAAGGGTGTGGAGAGGTTTAGAACTTAAAACCAACCAACGCGGGCTCAATGAGGCAATGAATGGTGTTGTTTTGGAATTTTGGATGAGAGATAGTTTGAGTAAAGGTGCTGACTGTCTAGATAAATTGGAGTACAGATTTGCTGAGTTCAGGGGTCTTTCTGTGGTTCATTATAAAGTCTTCTCTGTGTGTCTTCGTCTCCCAAGGAACTGGTAAGGATGACATCCCTGCATGCAGAGGGACAAGGTAAGGATGTAGATCCCCCCATTACTACCTGCGACAGGACTGTGAGAGAAAAGCAGACCACTCTCCAGGCCAGAACGGGGTTCCTGTCATATGCAGGGAAAGCTAGAAGTAGTGACACCCTGGGAGAGATGGACGCAAAGTTCAAGAAAAAGAAAACGATTAAGAAGTGCAAATATTCCTTAGCTCATGGATTTCTGTTGATGTAAAGCAAATCCTCGTTGTATGGGGGAAGTCAGAAGTCTAGACATATCCTAGCTGGGTCCTCTGGTCACAATTTCATCATGCTACAACCAAAGCTTGGCTAGGCTAGGTTCTCCCACAGAATAGGCTGTGCTGTGCATGACCAACTCCCAAGCTCGCTGATACCATTGTGACTTTCTCTTGTGCATGTGATTAAGGAACCCCACTTTTTTGTTCACGGCTGATTCCCAGTGTTCCTTGGTTCTTTCCAGGTATGTCTGATCTAGGTTAACATGGAGACTTGTATGATGACACACACTCATTGCACGGGCACCGCATCCCCTTTGCTGTATTGTCATGGGTAGAACCAAGTAGCAAATCGTAAGGTCACACAGCGGGCTGGCAGAGGTGTGAAGATTCGGAGGTGGCTCAGCCTGAACACGACGCTCAGTATGACCTCACAAGGTCTTCGAGGATTGATTTGTCTGACAGGAGATCATTGGTCCCAGTGGTGGGGTGAGGGCAGGAAACAAACTGCAGTGAGCTAAAGACAGATGAGGAATGAAGAACTGGAGATGGCAAACAACGGGACTTCCACGGGGCTTAGCAATCAGGGTATAGGGAAAGTAGTCGTTATACGGTGAGGGTAAGGTAGAGAACCCGTGGTCTTTGTTCTTAGGGTCAACTCAGATCTTAAGTGAGACTCTGTGGGAGAACATTAGCTAAACTGGAGAAAGTCAGAAAGGTCTCGTTTTTGTTCGGGTGGAACGAACAAATGGGGTCATTGCTGTGTGGTTGCGTGTCATTGTGAACTAGTGGTGGCCGAGTTACACCCCCGTCTCCTACACCCCTGTAAGAAACCTTGATAATCTTGTTGATTAAAGGCAACCATAGCAGTTTCTTTTATATGCCATTGCTGCCCTAGCTGTTCACTCTGTCCAGAAAATGTAACACAGCAGACATCGTAGGAAAGTGGAGGAGACCATGACGGGGAGGAAGAAGCTAAAGAGAAGGAGAAGCAGGTAGAGAGGGAAAGATCCACAGGGGACTTACTGGGAGCTCTCTGTCTGTCCCTCCCTCCCTCCATCCCTGCGTCCCTCCTGCTCACACTTGCTTACCCCTGAAGTAAAAGAAGAGCAGCTGGACAGCCTGGCTTCCCCTTCTCTGCTTGTCTCACCAGCTCTCTGACCTGCCTCCAGCCCTCCTGACTATGAGGTTTCCTGCCCAGGTCCCTCCCTGTTCAAGTACCCACACTGCCAGCAGCTCCTCCTTCCTCCTCCCCTCCTCCTCCTCCTCCTTCCTCTCCCTCCTCTTCTTTCTTTCCCCTCCCCTATCCTCTCCTTCCTCCTCCTCCTCCTCCCTCCTCCTCATCCCCTTCCTACTCCTCCTCCCTGTCCTTCTCTACTGCCTCTTCCCCATCCTCCTCCTCCCTGTCCCCTTCCCCTCCTCCTTGTCTTCCTCTCCTTCCTCCTCCTTCCTTCTCCCTGTCCTCCTCCCCCTCCTCCTTCTTCCCCATTTTCCTCTTTTCAAACCATACTATCTCCATGTACCTGTTTGAAATGTCCCTGATTGAGAGTACAAGAGACAAAATAACCAAAGAAAAATTCCTCAGAACTAAAAGAGCAAAACCTTCCTAGTCTCAGCAAATGTTCCACTTTTCCTTCTCCCCAATGTAAAACTTCCCTACACAGTCTCAGTAACTATCTCCAGAATAATATTTGTGTAAACACTGCTTGATTTTTCTGAGTATTTTAAACTGAGAAGATAGAAAGGGAATCTGCTTGCAGACCATAGGTGAGAGTAGACACCATGGGGGCAACACAAGGATAAACACTAGTGCTCTTTTGAAAATTGTCTTGATTTAGACGATGATAGCAGCTGCACCTGCTTTCTACATAGCCGAATTCTGAAGGGAACTGGGAACATTTTAAGCATCACTTAGTGAACTCGAGCCATCCCCATATCAGTGCTGTTTGCAGAGGTGCAGATTCACAGGGACTGCCAGGACACTGGCGCCATCCCCATGTCAGTGCTGTTTCCAGAGGTGCAGATTCACAGGGACTGCGAGCACACTGGCGCCATCCCCATATCAGTGCTGTTTCCAGAGGTGCAGATTCACAGGGACTGCGAGGACACTGAAGCCATCCCCATATCAGTGCTGTTTCCAGAGGTGCAGATTCACAGGGACTGCGAGCACACTGGCGCCATCCCCATGTCAGTGCTGTTTCCAGAGGTGCAGATTCACAGGGACTGCGAGGACACTGGCGCCATCCCCATGTCAGTGCTGTTTCCAGAGGTGCAGATTCACAGGGACTGCGAGGACACTGGAGCCATCCTCATGTCAGTGCTGTTTGCAGAGGTGCAGATTCACAGGGACTGCGAGGACACTGGCGCCATCCCCATATCAGTGCTGTTTCCAGAGGTGCAGATTCACAGGGGCTGCGAGGACACTGGCGCCATCCCCATGTCAGTGCTGTTTGCAGAGGTGCAGATTCACAGGGGCTGCGAGGACTCTGGCGCCATCCCCATGTCAGTGCTGTTTGCAGAGGTGCAGATTCACAGGGACTGCGAGCACACTGGCGCCATCCCCATGTCAGTGCTGTTTGCAGAGGTGCAGATTCACAGGGACTGCGAGCACACTGGCGCCATCCCCATGTCAGTGCTGTTTCCAGAGGTGCAGATTCACAGGGACTGCGAGGACACTGGAGCCATCCTCATGTCAGTGCTGTTTGCAGAGGTGCAGATTCACAGGGACTGCGAGCACACTGGCGCCATCCCCATGTCAGTGCTGTTTCCAGAGGTGCAGATTCACAGGGGCTGCGAGGACTCTGGCGCACCTGTTACCTGCAGCCTCCTTTCTTGGGTGTGGAGGCTTCAGTGACCTACTATAGACTCTTGAGTAGGACTTGGTAGCCAGTGCCTTTCTTCCCCAGAAGTAACACTGATGAACAGCCCAGTTTAGTTTAGGCTGGCTGTATTTCTGCTCATTGGTCTGCTTGGCTTCTGAACACCCCTTTGTCCTTGACACAGATGCCCTGCACTGCTTAAAACATACTTTTAAACTCGACAAGTCTCTGACTCTTTCTTGCCTTGAGCATTGTTCCCAAATATAAGTTTGACAGGCTTAAATATTTTTTTCCTTTGGGGCCAAGACACAGCCCAGACATAGTGTGGATTTAGTAATTGGCTCTTTCTCTCGTCGTTCCCGGCAAGCATCTGGATTTATAATTCTCTTAGGAGCTCTTCGGCCCATCCCCGGGCTTCCACGGAGATCTAGCAGTGGCCAGTCTCTCCAGCCATTGGGGAAGATTAAAGCATGAGAAAACAAGGGGATCCGAGAATACCTAGCAGGGGAGTGAGGCCTGAGTCCTGGAGGCAAGATCTGCTGGCCGAGGCTCCTGCTCCTTCTCAGCCACCTCTAGGTAAAAAGACTCAGCAGAAAATAGCACCTGAGTACTGAGGGAGGCAAAAATGTGGGTCACTGCATCCCCTAGTAGACTCCTGCCCTTAGGGCTCCTGTGAGCAAGAAAGATGTATGTCTGGGACCTGTGTACATGGATGAGGGGGAAATTCCCACCACTTAGTGGGTTGTAATTCATCCTAGCTGCATCGATAAAAACTATGCCATTTTGTAATTTTCATGCCGAGCATTCGACCATGTTCACATATGAACCCAGAAATGTGAGTGAGCACTGACGCTTCGGGCCACCCCAAGGAGCCACGGAGTGGGCCTCTCTATCTGGATGGAAAGAATAGGCATCTATAAATGACTTTATTAAAGTGATGGCAATGGTTATCCAGCTATGGTTTCCTCGTGGCCCTAACGCATGTCAGTTTTTATAGCTCCAGCTTTTCTCAGGTTACAAATGACTACCAGCTAGACAACCTTCCTCGAGTGTTTTGAAATATGTAAAACTCAGCCTTTTGGCCATTTACATTTTATCAATGATCTCTTCCACAGAGAAGGTACTCACATATAGGTGATACCAGTACAGCTAAAGCATAAGCTCATTTAAGACTCAGTCACTGAGAAAATGTGATTTAGTAGAACAAATCAGAAAGTAGGAAATCAATGATACAACCAGATCATTGCCTATTCCATGAAGAAGGGCAACTATAGACTTTAAAGTCATATTCAAGTGAGATTATACATACCTAAAATCCTAGCATCCAAAAAGAGAAGGCAGGAAGATGGTTAGCTTGAGGGCCAGCCTGGGTTGCAGAAGAAGACATGTCTCAAACATCAAGGGTAAGAGAAGTAGCCAAGGATGGAAATGGAAATCAATGGTAGAGCACTTGCCTAGTATGTTCAGGCCTTAGATTCCATTCTGGCAGATGAAAGAGAGAGAGAGAGAGAGAGAGAGAGAGAGAGAGAGAGAGAGAGAGAGAGAGAGAGACAGAGACAGAGACAGAGACAGAGACAGAGACAGAGACAGAGAGATCAAGAAAACTAACCATCTACCATTTCTCTTTTGGCCTTATTAACAGTAGTGTAAAAATATCTTTTGTTCTCCTGTATAATTGTCATCTCCAAGGCTTACTGCCTCTGTCTGCTAACGTAGGCCTAGGCCTAGAAGCTTCTAGCCTAACCTCCATACCATCTTATCTAGGCCTAGGTCTTACTTCTGAATCAACTCATTTCTTTCAAATTCTTTCTGAATTCTGGCTGGCTGGTTCAGCTCAGCTGTCCTGGCTCAAATTCCTCTTCAAGCTGAGGGGTTCAGTTTGGCTTTTTTCTCAGCCTCTGATGTTTTGCTTTCTACTCTTCTTGGCCTCAAACTAATTCTGACCATCTGTTCTAATCTTCTAGTTCCTTTGTCTTCTCTGGTTCACTCTGTCTTGACCTGTGTCTAGCTTGTTCTGTCTTCGACCTGTCTCTGTAAAACTCTCCTGGTAAAGCTGCCTCCTTCTCTCTGCACTGCCCTTAATTAGCTTCCCTTCCCTCTCTCTTTGGACGAGAGTTGGCATATCCTATTCTGTCAATTTTTTTTCTGATTAACCCTTTGTCTGCCACTCAGTTAGACATCACTTTTAAACATGGGTGCGTCCTTCAACAATTAACTTTCCCTTCATTGTTTGGGATTAAAGCTGAGTGCTAAGGGATGAGCCACACCACAGCTAGAAACAGCTTTTCTCAGTAAATAACACAATCTCGGGGTCCACAGTGTAACCAGATATCCTGCACAACACTAATCACTGTTGATCAAAATCAGACCTCTCACCAAGTGACCGAACTTTAAACTTAAGCCTTAAGTTCTGTTTATGTATTGTTCTGTTAACTTGAGAGAAGGTAGATAAATACTGCCATGTGTCATTAAAAGACACAGGACATCAGCATCTCTTGATGAGGGAAAGTGTGGGAATGAAGGGAAGGCTGTCTTGCTTATGTTCCCAAGTCATATACATGTGCAGACCCTACATGCTCCAATCAGTGTACAATAGACATTGGCATTCTTCATGAGAAATCCCGTGTTGTTCCACATTTCTAATGGGGCACAAACAAATGGAGGCTTGAGGGGTTTCACGCCCTACTCATGCATCCTGTCTACTCAAGGGGTCTGTAAACCACAATGTGCTGGCCTGCTTTCTTTGCATTTTTACGATTACAGTATCTCTGACTATTGCTGGGACTGAGAAGCTCATTATCTCTTTGCCATGACTCTAGCCACAGATGTTACAAATGGTGGGAAAAAATCTCTCTCTCTTATTCTGATGTTTTCTGAAGAGGCCAATCTCGCACAAGCGGAAAAAGTTTCTCCAAAAATCCCCCGCCCAACCCTCTTGCCGATTAAAGTGATTTCTGTCACTGAGCTGATTGCTCCATACTCAACAGTAAGAAAGCCATTACTTCAAGTGCATTCTTGGTATTGTCTGGTGGGTTGGTTCTGGTCACAGATAGTGGTAAAGATGGCAGGAGTGACAGTGTGAGGGGCAATGGCACTGTCTGGTGTTCTCTGAGTCACGTGCTCGGTCCCTGTGAGGTTCTGGTCATAGAACCTGTTCTCTTTTTAAAAAGTTTTTATTGATACTTTATGAATTTCATATCATGCACCCCAATCCCACTCAGCTTTCCATCCCCTCATATCTGCCCTCCTCCCTTACAACCTCCCCCACAAAAGCAAGCAAACAAACATACAAACTATACATATACATATGTGTACATACTCATGTACATATACATCATATATATACATATACATGTGTGCATATATACACATATGCAGATATACACACATATACACATATGCACACGCATATATACATACACGCATACACACACATATATACATAATCTCATTGTGGAAGCTATAATGTGTCAAATAGTACATCCTGTTGTCCACATATCTTTACTTGCGAATGTTCATTGCAATGAGTCATTAGTCTGGTTGGAGACCTCTGGCTTCTCGCACTTTATCAACACTGGATATCCTGTTATTGCGCAGTGTCACAGAGACCCTGCATCTTTGCATCTGTAGGACTAGCTCCAGCAGTTCATAGATGGGATAGATATTGGGTAGACCAGCTTAAAGCCCTGGATCTTGGCCTGGGCGGTAGCTGAGTTGGTCAGCCAGCCTATTCTCAGCTTTTCCCAGGCAATGGGCTGGGCCATCTCCCCAGCAGTCTGACCATGACACCACAGGGTCAGTTCTCATGAGTACAGCAGCTGTTGAGGGGCAGAGCCAGCTCTGACCAGCCCTTGGGCATCAAATGGCCTGAGACAGCAGCCGAGACCAGGGACATCCACATGATCTCTGGTGATAACATGGGTCACGGACATTGACACAGTCCCCCACTGCTGCAGGACCATAGACCCAAAAACAGCCCTTGGCAGCAGCATGGGCTGGGACATCACCGTGGCCTCAGGTGGCAGCGCAGGCTACTCACATGAAGGTGTTCCTCTCTACCCTCACACATGGGACATGCCCTTAGGTGTGGTTTTCATACCCAGTGACACTCCCTTGGAGAAAACTAATTTTTTTTCTTTGCAAGTCATTGTCAAATGGAGATAGCTTTTCCTCTCAGTGCTGGGATTCCATCTGGCTTGCACCTGTGCATACCGCCTCAGTCTGCGTGAGTCCATGTGTGTCCACCCTGTTGCATCTAGAAGGCCCTGTTTTCTTGGTGTCTTCCATCCCCACTATCCCTTACAATCCTTTCTGCCTACTCTGCTTCTGGGTTCCCTGAGCTCTAAGGGGAAGGGGTTGATGGAGATGACCCACTTAGGACCCAGTGTTCCAACGTCTCTTTCTACACATTGTCCAGTGATGGGTCTCCATACTTGTTGCTGTCTACTGCAGAAGAAAGCTTCTCTGATGATGGCTGAGTGAGACACTGGTCCATTGGTATAGCAGAATGTTTTTAGAAATAATTTTATTGCTGTGTTGCATTAGCAGAACAATAGTATTTTTCTCCATCTTATGGAGTGGGCCTTGAATCCAATCAGATAGTGGCTGGTTACTTTTAACCCATGTGCTCTCGATTCCGTCTAGGTAACCGTGCCTGTCCCTAACGAAGTAGAGAGCCACAGAGTTCACCTCAGCTGTGCTGCGGCTCAGCCCTAGGAGGAACGTTTTGAGGCCCTCCCAGCTGCAGCTTCCTCCACACCCAGCAGTCTGGGCTGCAGGAGAAGCAGGAAGAGTGTTTTATTACTACCCATATGACTGAACATGTGAGCGATGACTAAAACGCAGGCACAGCTAATGTCAGCATGACACTCTCGGGAAGAGCGAGCTTCTCTGAGGAGTGCCTCCATCTGGGCTTCTCCATGGAGCGCTTTTTCTGATTGATGATTGATAATTGATGATTGATGATTGATGGAGGACCTAGCCAGGCCTCCTGCCAGTGTTGGATTTCTGGGCAGCCGGGCCTGGATAGTGTAAGAAATGTAA
This sequence comes from Apodemus agrarius, assembly GCA_964023405.1. Classification (NCBI taxonomy): domain Eukaryota; kingdom Metazoa; phylum Chordata; class Mammalia; order Rodentia; family Muridae; genus Apodemus; species Apodemus agrarius. The sequence goes on along the minus strand of OZ030023.1, from coordinate 5,588,205 downwards.
CTTAGTAAGACAGCAGGAAGCAGGCCACTAACCCCCAGGGCAGCCACTGGTAATTTACTAAGGTAGGCCCACTCTACTGTCTTATTCTGGTTATCACGGTTGCTGAAGCCCACTGTAGCCTTACCCTGCATCTTGCTTTGGATTTTCTGGTCTGTGAAATGAAAAGGGGCTTGTTTATCAACTGTAAGAGAAAAAAAGTACACTAAATAACACACATTTTTCCTACATAAAATTCTCCCATGAAGTGTTGATATTTGTTTGAGAATTTGAGTACATTACTAATTTATTATGACTTATGCAAACATAATACATTAATGTAGATTATTTAGCTCTCAAAAAATAATTTACTACAATCATATTTATAAAGCCAACTTACATTATTACCCAGAAATGATTTCTCAGCACTGATAGGAATTCTGTGAATTACAGCCAACTCACAATAAACACAAATGTCTTTTTTTTAAAAGAACACATTTTTGTCCAGCATTTGCTTCTAAAATTTTTCATCTTAGTAATTAACTCTAGTTCCCAATTACACCATTTTTAGCACTCAGCTTTCGTCTGAGAACAATTCAACCCAGATTCACTGAACATACGGAGATGCAGCTGTTATAGGAAAATGAGAATGAGCCCAAGAAACTTCTGACGTTCTTCTGTGTCCCGGGTCTAGAGACCAAACCTCCAAATAAGACTGAAAGGACATCCAGAGATTAGAGATCCATCCCACATACAGTTGACAAACCTGGACGCTATTGTAGATGCTAAGAAGTGCTTGCTGACAGGAGCCTGTTATGGCTGTCTCCTGAGAGGCTCTGCCAGAGCCTGACAAACACAGAGGCAGATGCTCACAGCCAATCTTTGGACTGAGCGCAAGGTCCCGCATAGAGTTGGAGAAGGGACTGCAGGAGCTGATGGTTTTTGCAGCCCCGTCGGGGGTGGGGGGTGGGGGGAGGGCAACACTGACAACCAGCCAGACCTCCGGAGCTCCCAGGAACTGAACCACCAACCAAAGAGTACACATGAAGGGACCCATGGCTCCGGCCACGCGTGTGGCAGAGGATGGCCGTTTTGGACATCAGAGGGAGGAGGGGCCCTTGGTCCTGTGGGTGTTTGATGCTCCAGTGTAGGAAAATGCCAGGGCAGGAAGACAGGAGTGGGTGGGTGGGGGAGCACCCTCATAGAGGTGGGAGGATGGGATAGAGGGGTTCTGGAGGGGAGACCTGGAAAGGGAATAGCATTTGAAGTGTAGATAAAGAAAATATCCAATAAAAGGGGGGGCACTGAAATCACCTTCCAGTTCTGGGGTCTGGAAAAGCTGCCATTGCCACAGAGGTGAATGTGTAACATTTTCTCAGAAATGGCTGAAATTCAGATTGGGGGGAGCTGGAGTAAAAACCTACATCTGAGCCCTGGCATTATTGTGGGGGGAAAAATGGTTTCTGGAAACAGCTGTGTTGGAGCTGTCAGATGAGTAACGCCATGAAGTTATCTTCTTGTTTAGAGTCTACACATGTGGAAACAGGTCAGCATCACCTCATTAGTGTTCTTGTGTTGCTGACTTAGACATTAAACCACAATGACTTGAGTGCTCTCTGTCATTTGGTAGTGATCCATATAATAAGACGTTATCTTTTACAAAGAAAAGTCTTCCAAGGTGATAGTGCCCATTCTGTGGACCTCAAGTTCGAGATCATAGGACCATGGCAGGTAATACTATGCTTTTCTATTCTCTGTGATTTCTCTTTACACTTTCATAGTCACATTAGTGGCTGAAGCCTGTACAGACGTGTGGTCTGGTTTCTATGGCTCACGAAGCAACTTCAGGGGTCAGAGTCAGAAGAGGAACATAAGCCTTCACCCTGAAGCAGCTGAGTTAGGGGAGGGGGCAGTCTTTAACTCTCTTTTCCATGGAAGTATTGGCTCTCAACCCCAGGGGAGAATTATCCACCAATGGGAACCTTTCTTTCTTATCCACCAATGGGAACCTTTCTTTCTTATCCACCAATGGGAAACTTTCTTCCAGGGAGTCAGTCCTGAGATCATCCGTGATCTCTCAGGTCAGGGCTGCCCTGACACTGCACAAGATGCCAGCCCTCTCTGCCCACCATCGCTCCCTGCCCTAAAGAATCTACAGGACCTACAGTACTATATACAAGCACAAGTTTAGGAAAGTTCCAGAGAGTTGTAACCTCTTGGATAATCCTTATCTATTGCAATTGTCTCAGTTTCCAAGATCTGTTCTATTTCTAAGTCATCAGGAGAAACTGGGAGAGGGTGTTGGTTCTAAAGTAAGGGTGTCGACCTCAGCTACTTCAGAACACAGGCTGTGTAGCAAACTATGGGCCTGTGATACAGTGTGTCTGATATCAAGCAATGGCTGAAGAAACATTCTGCAGGGAGAATTTGCCTACTCGGAGTGTGTGTGATCCTGGGACCCATCTCCTAGGAGCTTGCTAGGAATGTGAACTCCAGGCATATCCTCAGAGTTTGAAGGAGATTTTCCACACAAACCTCTTGTCCCAGCTTTATTTCTGTTGTTGAGATTAACATTATGACCCAAAATAACTCAGGCAAAGGAAGAATTCATTTGGTTTACAGATTATAGTCCACCACCAAGAGAAGCCAATTTAGGAACTCAAAGCAGGAACTTGAAACAGGAACCATAACCTCAACAAAAGCTACACCATCTCTCCAAACAATGCCAACTACCAAGGACAAAGTGTTCAACTCCCTCAGCCATTCTTGCTGAAGCTACCACAATGTGTTAAAAGGTGCTAAGATACGTGTACAATATTGTATATAAGGATACATGCTCCACTATGTTCACAGCAGCCTTATATATAATAGCCAGAAGCTGGAAAGAAGCCAGATGTCCCTCAACAGAGGAATGGATACAAAAAATGTAGTATAGATACACAATGGAATACTATTCAGCCATTAGAAACAATAATTCATGAAATTCTTAGAGAAATGGATGGAGCTGGAGAACATCATACTAAGTTAGGTAACCCAGTCTCAAAAGGATACCCATGGTATGCAGTCACTGATAAGTGGATATTAGCCTAGAATCTTGGGACACCAAAGATACAATTCACATACCAAATGATGTCTGACAAGAAGAAAGGAGTGGACACTGGTGCTGGAAAGGATCAAAGCATCAGTGTAAAGGAATACCAGAACAGGGAAGTGAGAAGGGGTGGATGAGGGAGCAGGGGGGGGGAAGGGCATGTGGGACCTTTGGGGGGGGGGTGGGGAACCAGAAAAAGGGAAATGAAATGTAAATATAGAATATATCCAATAAAAAATGAAAAAAATAAATTACACTGTTTAGATAGTTATACTTCTGAATTAAAACCATCTTGAACAGGTGATGTAATTCTCTTTCAATCACACCCCTGACCTTCCGCCATCTCTTATGTGAATGAAAGATGTTATCGGCTGTGATCTCAGGTAAACAGTGTTTTCTGTTTTAAACCTAAAGATACTAGGTGTCCTCTCACATAGCACATGATGGAGCATGGAGGTGTCAAATTAGATTTCCAGCTAGTAGCTTTCCAGAAGAAAATGAGCAAAGTAAAACAAAAATAAATGTCTCCATAACTAGAGAACACCCACTGAGGCACTTAGAAGGAAGCTAAACTCAGAAAAAAGAGTCATTTCATAAATGAGGTACATGAAATTACAATGCCAGATATGAAGATGTCTGATTTTAAACAAAATGATGGTGGTATTTTTATAATTCTACAAATAGTCGCCCTGTAATAGCCCATTGAGTTCAGCACAAAATAGAAATACCAACGGCCAAAAAATTAAACTTGCTTATGAAGTAAACATTTTGTAGTAAAAATAAATCACAGAAGGAAGTAAATTTGACACATACATGCAATGCTAGTTTGTTTTTGTGTGTTTGTTTGTTTGTTTGGTTTTTGTATGATCTATGCTTAGGAGAATAAGTTTGTGGGTTTGTTTGCATGGTGGCCATCTGTTATTCATGTTGTTGAGTTAGAAGGACCTTTTCATGACTTGTACTTTTCTATGGCTTAGCACAGTGATCACTGACATGTCATATAACTGTTCCCTTTCATGACATGTAACTGTGCCCTTTCGTGACATGTAACTGTTCCCTTTCATGACATATAACTGTTCCCTTTCATGGCATGTAGCTGTTCTCTTTCATGGCATGTAACTGTTCCCTTTTATGACATGTAACTGTTCCCTTTCATGGCATGTAACTGTTCCCTTTTATGACATGTAACTGTTCCCTTTCATGACATGTAGCTGTTCCCTTTCATGACATGTATACTGTTCCCTTTCCTGGCATGTAACTATTCCCTTTCATGGCATGTAACTGTTCCCTTTCATGACATGTATACTGTTCCCTTTCATGGCATGTAACTATTCCCTTTCATGGCATGTAGCTGTTCCCTTTCATGACATGTAACTGTTCCCTTTCATGTCATGTAACTGTTCCCTTTCATGACATGTAACTGTTCCCTTTCATGACATGTAGCTGTTCCCTTTCATGACATGTATACTGTTCCCTTTCATGACATGTAACTGTTCCATTTCATGGCATGTAACTGTTCCCTTTCATGACATGTATACTGTTCCCTTTCCTGGCATGTAACTATTCCCTTTCATGGCATGTAGCTGTTCCCTTTCATGACATGTATACTGTTCCTTCAAGTGCACAACATCTGTTGTCCCCTTTCTTTCCCCTCCTCTCATTCCCATAAGTCACCCTTGTTCCCTAGATGGCTTACACATACTTCCATGTCACTGAGGGTCCACAGATGAGGAGAGGCATGACGTTTCCCTTTCGGGGTCTGACCTATGTCACTCAGGAGCATGATCTCCTTCTTTGTGCCTGAGGAAAATCCCATTGTGTGTGTTTGACATATTTTCTCTACCCACTCTTCCATGGCTGGACACCCAGCCTGATTCTATGGCTTAGCACAGTGATCACTGACATAATAAATACAGATAAGAGAGTTTCCTGTAATGTATTGACTTAAAAGTCCTTGGGTAAGGCTGCAGAGGTGTCTCAGTGGTCACGAGTAATTTCTGGTCTTATCAAGGACACTTTGTTGGGTTTCCAGAACCTATAAGGCAACTAACCTGTAATGCCAGTTTCAGGATATTCCTTTTTTGTCCTCTGTGACATGCATATATGCAAGCAAAACATACCCATAAAATAAAATAAGTCTTTGGGATTTTATTTTTTCGTACCACAGGTAATCCCCCAAGAGTAGCACTGCTGGGTCATATGGTAAATCTATCTATGGCTTTAAAAATTATAAAGATTATCATAAAAGAAAAATTCCAAATAAAAACATCATAGTGATGTTTCTATAAAATGAGAAATTGGCATTCTGAAGGAAAGGCAAGGAGCTAGCTCACTTTAAACTTCACACTTCTGGTATCACTTATCCACTCCCAGACCCCCAAAACCTATGGGAAAATTGGAACTAAGAACGATTGGTTTTATATCCGTTCATAACTGTCTCCAGTCCCTCCTCATCGTTTATATTTAGCCTTTCTTATTCACTTCACATACATTTGTTTCATTTGTTTTCATATGTATACTGGCTAAATTCAGCATATTAAAATAACGTGCTTTTTCTTTCTTACTGAGATTGTGTGACCTCCTCATTTAATATTATCCATTAGAATTTCATCTTTTTTCCTGCAGATTTTCAACTTCATTTTTTTAGAGGTGAGTAGTTTTGCATTTTCTACATACACACCAAATCTCCATCATCCGCCTATTTGTTGATGGACAACTAGGCTGGCTCCAACTCTTTGGTGTGGTGAGTTAAGCAGCAATAAGCATGGCGATGCAGAAATCTCCGTTGTGGGATATGGAGTTGTCTGGGTATGCTGAGCAGTCTCCACAGCCCTCCCAGCTGCAGTGAGACAGAACCTCAGTGTAGCCATAATTTACAATTGTCCATTGCATCTTGTCCTAGTTACTTTTTCAATTGTTGTTATAAAACACTATGACCAAGGCAACTTAGAGAAGGAAGGGTTCTTTTGGGGTTACAGTCCCAGAGGCTGAGAGTCCATGATCAAGGAAGAAGAGAAGCATGATAGCAGGCCGTCAAGGCGTCTACAGCAGCAGCTAGGAACATACATCTTCAACCGCAAACAGGAAGCAGAAAGAGCAAACTCTCAATGGTGTGAATCCTTGAGTTCTCAAAACACCTCCAGGGACACCCTTCCCCCAGCAAGGCTACTCTTCCTAGGCCCCTCAAATAGGGCCACCAAATGGAGACCCAGTATTGAAATGCTTGGTATATGGGGGAGATCCCATTCAAACCACCACTACTACTAATGTTGGGTATATTGCCTATTCTTATTGAACATTTGTACCTTATCTTTCCAGGACCCTCTATTGTCATATATAACTGTTATTATATGAGGTATATTCTTCCTGTTTCCTCCCGTGCTCTTACCCTGAAGGGATAGAAGGGGTTGTCTTCAGCTGTTTAGATGGCCACACGATTTCTGTCTTTGAGTCCCTGTGTGCTGTACTCCATTTGTTGATCTTGTATGTTGAATCATCCTTGCATCCCTAGAGTGAAATCACTTTGGTCGTGTTTGATGTTGTTTTTGTTGTTTTGCAAATTCTAGAATTTTACAAATTGTATCAATGTTCATCAGTTGGACTGGCCATTCTTGTCGTTTTGTGTGTTTGTCTTTATCCAGGGCACAGAACAGCGTAATAGGAGCCTTTTAAAAAAAAATCAGTTTGGTAGCATTCTTTCACTTTCATTGTGAAAGTGATAGTTTGGGGATCTGCAGGTCTATGGTGTTGGTTCTGGGAAAGTCTCATCAAGTTCAGCACTGAGTGCAAGAGTGCACCTGCTCTGGACTCTGTTTAGTAGGGAGACTTTTTTATTATTACTGCTTCAATCCCATTGTTCATTATAGATCTGTTTACATTGTTTATATCTTATTCATTTGATTCTGGCAGGACATGTGTCTCTAAAATTTAATCTATTTCTTTTAAATTATCTCCCTTGTTGGAATATAATTTTTAATGTATGTTCTAAAGAAGCACTGAATTTCATTGAAATCTGCTGTAATGTGTTTCCTTTTGTACTAGATTTTGTCAATTGTAGTCTCTCTCTCTCTCTCTCTCTCTCTCTCTCTCTCTCTCTCTCTCTCTCTCTCTCTCTCTCCAGTAGTTAAGCTAAGGATTTACAATCTCCATCCTGTGGTTTTATAAAGGGCCAACTAGTTTTGCTGACTCTTGATACTTTGTTTTAAATTTTCCTTGATCTACATTCCTTCTTTCTATCTAGTGATTTGGGGCTTTGTTTCTTGTTCCTTCAAGGCTCTACATTACACATGTAAATTACTTACTTGTCATGTTCCTCATTTTAAATATAGATACTTAAAGCTAGAAACTTCTCACTTTTGATTGCTTTCATCCTGTCCCAGAGACTTTAGTATGTTGTATTTTCATTTTCATTGAATTATAGAAATCTTTAATCTTTCTTCTTGATTTCTTTAACAATGCCTTCATTCTTCTTACAGGAGGTTCAATCGAATGCTGAGAGGGTTGTGTATCCCGCAGCATTTGGATGAAACATTAAACATTTTAAAGTTATCCATACTTAAAAGGAGATGATGAACACCACAAACTTGCATAAATCTTGTTAGTTAGCTTTGCATGGTGCGTGTTAAAACACCTGACAGACGCAACTCAGGAAAAGAAGGTCTGATTTCGATTCATAGTTTGAGAGACACAGCCCATCAAGGCAGGGAAGGAATGAGATCAGGAAGCAGCTGGCCCTGTCCTAATCAGGAAGCAGAGAAGAATGGATACAAATCCTTGTCTGGCTCTCCAACTCCCTTTTCGTTTCATGCACTCTGGGCCAGCCTATGGGATGATGTCATCCAATCTCAGGGTATTCTCTTTTTGGTTAAACTTATATGAAAAGCCTCAGAGATATACCCAGAGCTGAGCCACCCAGTCAGGTTGGTAATTGAAGTCTGTATTCCAGTGTGTTCGTCACTGCTGAGCTGTTCAGTGTTCACATGTGCTGTGCTGAACTGTGGAGCTTTTCTGATGCGATTGTTCTGATATTTAGTTTAATGAAACTTGTTCCTAACCTTTTGCCACACACACAGCAGAATCATCAGAGTCTGCTTGGTACCATCGTTAACCTGGTGTTCTCAGTGGGAGCGGCTCTTCCATCCTCTGCCCCAAGACCAGCTGGTGATATGTGGAACATTTTGGGTTGCCATGCTTGTGGGTAGAAGATTGTGATATTGGAAGATGACAAGACAGGTCAGAATATATTCAGTGCCCTACAAAGAAGAGGATAGAATAAAACCCACAGGAATCCTACCATGGTGGCTAAAACCTGAGCTAGCTATATTATCAGTCTTAATAATGCTATTCAAATATTTTAGAGCTTAAGATTAAAATGGTTCTCTAGTCAGCTAACAGGCCACGACTTACTAAAATGCTTTCCCACGACACTTAGCAAAGTAGAGAGTAGAGTTTACTGTGAGATCATTTCAGAGCAAGCCGTGGTAGTCAGAGAAAATAAAATTGCATGCCTTTTACATCCAATTTTATGACTCGTATTACAAACCACTGTAGTTCACAGGAAGGGAATTTATCCTCTTCTTAAGTAATTGCTGTAGAAATAATTCAGTTGAGCAAAATGAAAAGGCCACTTCTATTTATGCCCTGAGCATCTCAGCCCAAGAGAGATGCCCTGTGTCCCAGAGAACTGAGCTTCGGAGAGAATCCAGAGGTAGAGGCTCAGCCCAGCATATGCGTTCCCAGGCTCTAGATCTGTGCTTCACAGTGAATCACATACAGCGGGCTCTGGTGTGAGGACCTCATCCTAAAGAAAAGGCAACAGAAAACTGTGGAAACAGAACAACCTCGGAAAGCTTCCTAGAAAGACCTTTCTTAGACTCCACCCACACAGCCACAGCAGGCTCTGGTAGACTCCACCCACGCAGCCACTGCAGGCTCTGGTAGACTCCACCCACGCAGCCACTGCAGGCTCTGGTAGACCCCACCCACGCAGCCACAGCAGGCTCTGGTAGACCCCACCCACGCAGCCACTGCAGACTCTGGTAGACTCCACCCACGCAGCCACTGCAGGCTCTCGTAGACTCCACCCACGCAGCCACTGCAGGCTCTTATAGTAACCCTCCGTGCTGTGCCTTAGGGAGTAAGGATTTAATTTGGCTCGTGGTCAGTTTATCATGGCAGGAAAGGCATGGTAACCAGTGTGGCTCAGAGGAGAGGCTGAAGATGGAACCACTGTTCTACCATCAGGCAGGTCCTATGTCATGAAGGTTTCATAACTGCCCCACCATACCTAAGGATTCCATATTTCCTATGGGAAATATTACATATTCAAACCTCCCATCCCCCCTTACAAGATCATAACCATTGAATAACAAGAAATATATTTGATAAAAATTCATAAGTTCCGCCGGGCGGTGGTGGCGCATGCCTGTAATCCCAGCACTTGGGAGGCAGAGGCAGGCGGATTTCTGAGTTCGAGGCCAGCCTGGTCTACAGAGTGAGTTCCAGGACAGCCAGGGCTATACAGAGAAACCCTGTCTCGAAAAAACAAAAAACAAAAAAACAAAACAAAATAAATTCATAAGTTCCTATAGTTTTAACGATCTCAACGCACCATGTAAAGTTCTAATTTCAAAGCCGTTACTAAAACTTGAGGTGCCCCCGGACTGTGAGCGTTGGTAAAGTCAGAATTCTGCGTATCTCTCATACGCAATAGCACAAGGCGAGTGGATCCATTCCAAAATGAAGGAGCAAGAAATAGCCAGGGCCAAAACAAAACTGAGACCTGCCAGGGCAAACACCAAACTTGGAACTCATGATGGACTCATCTGAACTCAATAGAATTATCTTTCCCCTGAAGATTTGTCACCTGAAGCACTTGTAGCTGTCTGTACCTTGGGCAGTCTCGCTTGGTGCTTGGGGCTTTTGTGTTCAGTAGATATCCAACTTCTTGAGATGTACAGTCCTCTGGGATCTCCTGTGCTTTAGACCAAACCTTCACAACTCCATGCACAGCTTTCTTAGTATCTCCACATGAGGAGATACTAAGACTCTGTTAGCTTTTGTGCAATCTTCTCAGCTTTACCCTAAGACCTCAGTGCTCTTTATTATTCTTCTATTCTGTACATCTGCAAAAATCTGAATCACATAGACAAAAACAGGTTATGGGGTTGGCTCAAATTGTGGCCAGTTCTTATGTTACCATAACTATGAGAGCCTTTGAGTGCCGGTCACTAAACCTGAGAGGACATATCCTTCAGTAACCCCATTAGAGCAAGAAATTCTTTCCTCAGCACTCTTGGGTTACACTCTGTATTTCCAACTATTCTTTCTTCAAAGAGTTTGAGGTTTTATGCCCTGAATTCTTCTGAGCATGATGTTCTGTCCTCATTCTTACTAGCCTCTGGCAAAATGTCTCATTTCTGGTTACTATTACTAATCTCTTTATCAACTACAGCAGCTTAGTCTATACCTTCTGTGGTGGCTAGGTTTTGTCAGCTTAACAGCTAGGGTCATCTTGGAGAAGAACCTCAGATGAGGAAATGCCCCCATTAGATTGCTCTGTGGGACATTTTCTGGATTAATGGTTGAGGCTTCACCTTTGCATGCAGAAGTGCTGTAAACAGCAGCTCTCTCTCAGCATCAATGAACTTCACATCTCACACAAAACGTTAACTGACAATGAATAACAGACTATTTAAAAGTACCTCAAGAACACCGTTGTGACTGCTCTACACAAATAATTCTTAAATATAGCACAAATAACATAACACATAATAAATAAATCAATTGGACTTGATTTGAATTTAAAATATTTGTTCATGAAAAACGTGACTGTCTTAGTCAGGGTTTCTATTCCTGCACAAAATGTCATGACCAAGAAGCAAGTTGGGGAGGAAAGGGTTTATTCAGCTTACACTTCCACATTGCTATTCATCACCAAAGGAAGTCAGGACTGGAATTCAAGCAGCTCAGGAAGCAGGAGCTGATGCAGAGGCCATGGAGGGATGTTTCTTACTGAATTGCTTCCTCTGGCTGTTCAGCTTGCTTTCTTATAGAACCTAAGACTACCAGCCCAGGGATGGCACCACCCACAATGGATCCTCCCACCCTTGATCACTAATTGAGAAAATTCCTTACAGCTGGAGCTCATGGAGGCATTTCCTCAAGGGAGGCTCCTTTGTCTGAGATAACTCCAGCTTGTGTCAAGTTGACACACAAAACCAACCAGTACAATGATCCTGGAAAACTTCAATAGAATTTTAAATTCAATAAATGAATTATATGTGAACCACTGAAAATCTTTTATAAACTCAGGGGTAAGAAAACAACTCAGTGCAAAATGGAAAAAATGTTTGAGCAGGTACAAATCTGGTGGATGTGCACTCCTATCCACAGATGCTTAGTGCTCTCAGCCATAAAGGGAATGCTGAGTTGGCCCACAGAGCTAGAGATGGGATCCAGATGAGTAATTGATTGAGTGAATGACTAACACTGAGGGCTGATGGGAAAACAGGGAGAGTTATGTGTACACATGATGAAGAGAGCCATCTCTGGAGTCCAGTAGAAACTTTTCACTACCTCAGAGGTCAATAACTCCAATGTAGTTAGTACTTGCTGTGAACATTACCAGCAGAGAGTCAATATTTATTTCATACAGAAATATTTTCAAATACAAATTTATAACATTTATAGCACATTCCCCCCCCCAATGGAGTTCATTGATCGATGCTTAGAGTTCATCAATTTCATGCATGCAAAGTAGGTTCATTAGCTGCCTTGGCCCCAAGTGTACTTAAAGATGTCCTGTCAATGATCCAGCTCCAGTTTTCATAGACACAATGTAACTGAGAGCTGCTACCTCTACTGCAACACTGTTTCTGCTTCCTGTGGTGCTGAGAAGGAAACTCATTTGTTCAGGATAAGGATGTGCTCCACCCTTGTTAGTAGCGGGTGTCAGCTCTCTGCATTGGAGCACCCAAGCTCTCTCCCTGCTGGCGGCAACCTCCTGAGTGTACTGATGTACAAATCCACTCTGCACACTTGAAGCATGTCCATTTCCCTATCTATAAATAATAGCCTACCATTTAAAGAATCTGTTGCTTTGAGGAATGAACCAAGTGTGGAGATTTTTAGCCCAAGATCTCTGTTCATTAAGTGTCTTTGAACTGAGGCTTTCTTAAACAGAAAATTTGTTTGATATTCTCCTCACAATACACAAAATAACTTGAGTTTTCAATCTTTTCAAGTTGTTGTTCATTTCCTGGCATCAAGATGGTTCAATCTATTAGTTGAGAATTTGACCTCTACCCCTAAACCAGTTCATCCCAAGAAGATAGCCAGCATGGGAAAAAGTCTTAATGGCTCCGTGGTTTCGTGATGATAGACATTTAGTCTGTGGTGTAAATGGCTTCTGGAAATGTAATAACCACCCTTGTTTCTGGTTAGGAATTTTCCCCCAAAATTAAATGAATTTAACCCTTACAGCAGCACACACTCCTTTGTAGCAATGGCTAGCCTTTGTTCCATGCGCCCCAGGAAGAAACTGAGGCAGGGACAGATTAAGAGACTGTAGAACATTGAACACTGGCTGCAGATACCAAGCCCAGACACAGGTTTGAATGTGATAACACAATGAAGCCAGCCCCCAAGAAAAACACTGCTGAGTCACTGCATGGGTTTGCAACAGTGTATATTCCTGAAGCCTGAAGTGTGCTTTGGCATACATACATTGTATCTGCTTTCAATGAATATTGTAGTAGGATGGACACAGGAGCAAAACGAAAAATAGGTCTTGCATCTTGCCGTACTGTACATCTTGCTGTAGAAACAATATCACAGTGATCTCATGGAGATTTGAACAGTACACTTGAGTGTCACCACACTATCTTGTCCTCTGCGACCCTGCACTTTTTCCTCTCAGCCTGTCATGTCCACCTGTCAGGCCAAACAACTGCAGTGGCCCCCTGCACTGACGGTGGCAGGTGTGAGACTTGCTTACACACACGGCTGACAGCCTAACACAGTCATCAGCATATGGCCAGGGGCTCACACCTCTCCACAGCAGACCGTCCCCCCGTCTGTCACTCCTGGGTCATCTCTGACTTTGATCCTGCCTGGAATTTACACTGCTTGACCTCAGCTCTCCTCAGCCTTGGGTGACCTTTGTGCTAGAGGGTGAAAATACCATTAACTCTGGTTCTACGCTTAGACTCTTAAAGGAAATCTGACCTCCCCTCTGTGAGCTCTCTCCTGAGCTTCCCTGAGAGTTTGAACAGTTCTGGAGAAAGCAGGATCAGTTAAGTCCAGATGAAAGTGGTAGGTAGACAGCCACCACCACGTGGAAGCCCTCAGCTCCATGCTCAGAGACAGAGCCTATGGAAGCTAAGGGGAACTGGATTTTCTAAGTGAATATCGACGGTGTTTATTTTCCTTTCTTCCTCCCCCCTCTAATGTTAGGGCTTTCCACGTGCTGGGCACATGCTCTTCCACTGAGTTTTGCCTCCGCCATAAATTTTAAAAACTGTTTGGGTCAGGTCTTCATTAAGGCAGCCTTGAGCTCACTCTGTAGTGTGGCAGAGACTTAAACTCTCCATCCCTCATCCTAGCCTAAGTAGCAGGTAGTAGGCCTGTGCCACTCACAGTCAAGGATTCCTGCCCCCACAATCATAAATCTATTCAACGTGGAGTAAGTCTATCCGACCCCACTGAAGTGGCTGAACATGTCTACCACCGAAGCTACCTCAGAACTGGAATCCTGTTGCTGATGCAGCCCCAATGTACTGGCTGGTTTTGTGTGTCAACTTGACACAGGCTGGAGTTATCATAGGAAAAGGAGCTTCATTTGGGGAACTGCCTCCATGAGATCCAGCTGTGGGGCATTTTCTCAATTAGTGATCAAGTGGGGGAGGGCCCCTTGTGGGTGGTACCATCTCTGGGCTGGTATTCTTGGGTTCTGTAGGAGAGCAGGCTGAGCAAGCCAGGGAAGCAAGCCAGTAAGTAACATCCCTCCATGGCCTCTGCATCAGCTCCTGCTTCCTGACCTGCTTGAGTTCCAGTCCTGACTTCCTTTGGTGATGAACAGCTGTGTGGAAGTGCAAGCTGAATAAACCCTTTCCTCCCCAACTTGCTTCTTGGTCATGATGTTTGTGCAGGAATAGAAACCCTGACTAGGACACCCAACTTCAGGCTTCTTCTCAAGACCAGAAGGCACGATGCTTAAGGAGACCCTTCTTCTCTGGATGGCACGGTTTTCTCCTAGATCCTGAATTGGTAAACAAACCATACCTCAACTTTAGTAAGCAAAGAAGAAAAGTTAAAGCGGCTGCCTTCCGACTCAGACATAAACAAGCAAATAAACAACAACAACAAAAACAGCAGCAAATGACCTTGCAGGTGTAACTTTTTTAAAAAAAGAAAAGGGGAGATCTATGTTAGGATGAGCTAGGATGTGGTGGTATATTTCAATTGGTTTTGATTGGTCATGTTAATTAAGTGAACCAAACGGGGCTTTTGATTGCTGGACTTCAGAACTTTGAGAGCTGGACTTTGGTAGTCACCGTCAAGAGGAGGAAGTGCAAATAAGGGGATAGACCTTGGTGGCGAGCTTTAGGAATGCAATCTAATGGTGGTGGCTGTTCTTCTTATTACTATTGTTTTTGCAAGGTAGAGGGAATGGGGGAGAAAGACAAGGCTTGCCAGAGACAGGCTTGCTATGCTTGAGCTGGCCAGAGTTCCTTCAGGTACTATCATTATCTATCATCTATCACCTACATATTTACCTATCATCTATTTTCTAATATTTCCAACACAGTGTGTCATGTTCCAAACTGGACCTCCTTACAGTTCACTAGCTTAACCCTCAAAGTGTCCAAGAGTGCACAGCATGTCCTATGCTGTGGCCCTGGATCAGAAGTGTCTAGTGTGTGCCAGGGGACACAGTCAAGAAATGGGCAGCACGACTGCTTTATTCTTGGGGGAAGACTTTTATTGTTAGTAAGAGAGGAAAAATATCCAGAAGCATCTGGAAGATTTCAGAGCAGAGAGAAGGGAAATCGGAGCAGATATGGACAGAGATATGGAAGCAGGAAAGCAGGAGAGAGTAAGGAAATAGAAAGAGAGTGAGAGCACAGAATGAGAGGGAGAGAGAGAAAGAGAGCGAGCGAGAGAGAGAGAGAGAGAGAGAGAGAGAGAGAGAGAGAGAGGAGAGAGGAGAGAGGAGAGAGAGAGAAAGACACAGACAGGCAAACAGACAAAGAGACTGAGACAGAGAGACCGACAAAGAAACAGAGAGACAGACAGAAAGACAGAAACAGAGGGAAGAGGGAGGGAGAGAGACAGAGACAGAGAAACAGAACAGACAGAGACAGAGGGAGGGAGGGAGACAGAGACAGATGGAAGGAGGAAGGGGGGAGAGAGAGACAGAGAGAGAGAGAGAGACAAAGAGGAGACAGAAACAGAGACAAAGACAGAGGGAAGGAGGGGAGGAAGGGAAAGACAGAGGGAAGGAGAGGTGGAGAGGGATGAAGGAGAGAGAGGGAGAGAGATAGAAAGCGAGGGAGAGAGAGGGAGAGAGAGGGAGAGAGAGAGAGAATAACAAAGATAGTCTGCCAGGTTATAAGGAGGATGAGGAGCTGGGGGGAGGGAAGCCAGTGAGCTGGAGGAAGTTTGAGGTAGGGGAGCAGGTGAGGAAGGACAGGATGCTAGCATGGACGCTGAAATGTACAACAGGTTCTTCTGATGCTGAAGGAACCTCGAGGCCAGCAAGAGCCTTCATAAGTACCACTAGTCTGTCAATCAGAGAACCATTGTCTCTTCTGCCAGAGGTAAGGGAAGTGACTCCTTTTAGGAAATGGGAAACCTGTTCCACATGTTCCTGAGGAAAGGTGGCCCTTATTTAACTACAAGAAATCCTCCCATAGTCCATCTTGAGCTCAGTTCTGCATATACAGACTGCCTATGAGACCTAACATTCAGCCTCAGCACGAGAGCTGGCCAGCCCTCTTTGCTTAGTAACAGTAGAGAAGGGAGGCCACTTGTGCATACAGTAGCCTTTGAACACGCTGCAGCTTCCAGCAGAAAGCACAGCTACTTTATAAAGTAGTCCCACATTAATGTCAGAGCCCCATACCAAAGTTTCTGACTGAGTTTGAGTGTAGTGTGCCCCAGGCATCAGGATTTTCACAGTCTATCCTGAGATCCCAGCGGCTAGGAGGGTGGAAAGTCCTAACCCTTACATGGCCCATCAAGATCACTGAATGCCTGCTTTCCTTCACAAATATTGATCTTCTGTCTTATGATCATGAAACCTGTAACGATAGTCAATCATACACTATATCTCTATTTAACAAAGGCTGAGTCAGTTCCTACTGTGCACAGTGTTCCCCATATGCTCTCATGTGACGGTCTTTACATCAGAGCTGACTCCCTCCAAAGACTCATAAACCTAGAGTGGTGATTTGAGAATGAGGTAGACTTCCTCCATGTAGTCTTAGATCCACAACCGAGGTGTTGACCGCAGGGTAGACTTCCTCTACACAGTCTTATGTTGGTAATGGTGTTGCTCACAATGAGAGACTTCCTCCACAAACCCTTTGGATTACAGCGGTGAGGTTCACAAGATAGACTTCATCAGAGGAAGCTTATGTCAACAGTCTTCTGTGAATGAAGAATGACCTTTGCTCTTCACTGCCAGACACATTATGGGGTCGCCATTGACACCAAGTCCCCAAAGGCAGCATAAAAAGACCAAGAGTGTTGGAAGCAACATGTGTCCTCTGTCTGACTCCATACACCTCCTCCAACCTGAGCGAATACAATACCGTGTCAGCAAAACAGTACGAGCAGAAATTAATGTGGAATGAGTATGTGATCGTGCCACAAAGCACTGGTGCCAGTGCAATTTCTAGGTTTGTGACCTTATAGTTGCCAGTCTTCTCATGGCGTGTTACAGGAGATGGCAGTGCCACCTCCATGCAAAGGATAAAACACTAGTAATGGCGGTCCTCTGTGACTTGGCAGCCACAGGCTTTTCCTGTCACCACCCTGCCTTTCTAGCGCTACATTTATAGGCAGGTCACAGCACTTGGTGCTTTTTTTCCACCCTATAGAAATGTCCCTGTTTGTCTGTAGTGTTGTTGTTGCTGCTGCTGCTGGTGGTGGTATTAATCTTCACTCCTCCTAATTTGAGTTTTAAATGGTACTTATGAATTTTACTTCAAGTACTGTATTAAAGAAAGAGAGAGAGAGAGAGAGAGAGAGAGAGAGCATCCTGTCTTGTCCCTGGTTTTAGTGGGATTGTTTCAAGTATCTCTACATTTAACTTGATATTGGCTGTTAGTTTGCTGTATATTGTTTTTATTATGTTTAAGTATGAGCCTTGACTTCCTGATCTCGCCAATACTTTTAACATGAAGGGATGTTGCATTTTGTCAAATCCCTGAGCGACTTTGGGGGTGGAGTCCAGTCAGAATATTTAGGGGCTTGGGGTGTGGCCCTACTTGACTGATGGCCACAGGATTATGAAGAACTGAAGTCTTGTGTCAGGATCCTAAGTGTCTGGGAGCATGGGCAAACAGACCTTCCATCCCTTGTCAAATGATCTCCTGGGCCACCAGGGTTTAAACCTAGCTCCATCAGAACAGACTGCCTTTCACAGTCCAACAGGTAAGGACCAGATGCTTTTAGAGATAAAATGTCGCACCCCATCTCTCCCACCGTCGGCTTGGCTCAGTGGATGAGTGCTATTGCCACTAGTCAAGATGACAGGAGTTCAATTCTTGGGACCCTCCTGAGTGAAGTCCCTGAGCTGTACATGGTAGAAAGAACTGACTCCCACAAGTCACCTTCTAACCCCCACTCATACACCATGCATTTCTCATTCCAACAGACATACATAGACATGCACACACATACAAATATATCTTTAGATGAAAGCTGATGTCCTATCCAAGCCGCACACTGTAACCGAGTAAACAGCGTGTGTCAGTATGCCCTACATTTTTTTCTTACCCAAGGGCTGTTTGGCTAGCTTCCCTGTCAATACCATATTGATGGAGAGGGTGCCACATTCATCTCCTGTCTTTCTGCTGCACAGACTTCAACCCGGTGATTTTTCAATTACCTTGTCCTAATGACGGGACATTTTTTTTTCCCTACGCTATTTCCTCAATGTTGAATTTCAAAATATGTCAGCTACTTCCCACCATTTGTCTTCTTTGACACCCGGACCTGTGAAGGTTTGCCTTTGTCGCTCTGAACATAGAGTGCTGCTCGGCTGAGTGACCTCCTTGGACTGTCTAGGAAGAAGGTTAAGAGCATCCCTCACGTCCTTCTGACTGCCACACAAAGAGGTGCACACGACAAAGACTCGGAGTTCCGCCCTCAGACTAACAATTTCCAGAAGTACACTGTTGCAGAACTTGAGTCCTTGAAATTTGGCAGGAGGAAACCTGCACTCTTAAGAAATTATGTCCCCAAAGGATAAAGTGGCACGGCTTGGGACTGAACAGTGGGAGCAGGTATGCCGCTGCCTGTCGCTGTCCATGCCAAAGTCTATCAGGAGAGAATGGCAGAACTTCCCTGGGCAAGTAATCCCAGTGCCTGTCATGCTCGGGGAAGACAGACACTAAGCTCCGGATTCCCTGTGACCTCAGCCTGTCCTTCAGCAGCCCTGGCTGGAAGCCTGCATGTCGAAGGACGAACTTGGTCTTCATGCCCTTCCCTGCTTCTCCAGTTTAGGAGTCCACGGTGACTTTGGGGTTCATGCAGCTATGATTAGCCCCGTGAGAGCAGAATGACAGTATTACATGCTAATGATATTCAGAGCTGTTTTATCACGGTGGCTTGTTTTAGACAGGCATAGTGGTGCATGCCTGTGATTACAGCATCCATGAGGAGGTAGAAAAGGAAGATCTCAAGTTCCAGGTGACTAGGCTACTCAGAGAAATGCTCCCCAGGAGCAGGATTGAGGAGGGAATACGGAAGAGGAAAGGGGCAAACAGAAACATAAAAAAAAAAACGGTCACAATGTTTCCTGTCTCACTTCAGGATGTTGTCTGCTCTCATGTTTTGCTTGGTCAAACCTTTCTGTGAGCTCTTTTTGTTGTACCATGCAAACACCGGCCCCATCTTGGCACCTAACTTAATGACTCCAACCAGAACTCAAGTTTTCATGCATCCTTGCAGGGAGGTAGCATCAGTTTGCTCTGAGAATGTACCAGGAGCTTCTGGCTCTTCCTTTCTTACGTTGTAAACATTTTGTGTTTAATGTCCGTGTGATACTTATATCCCACTGAAGGTTTCTTTTGGGTCTGATGCTATCCTCTCCTCTGATTTCTTTTAAAATATGATGTATAAATGTTAAGGTCTAAATTCATTTGATCTGAGGTCAGGGGTGTGATGTAGACTCCATCACTGGATGGATCTTATCCTCCTGTGTTTGATTTATTCTTAATGTCTGGAACAGCCCAATTTATAAATGATTCTAAGGGGTCAGATACTTCAGCAGCCTCTCCTAAATCTCTCTCTAATGACTACTATACTCAAAGCCTGGTTAGTAGGGGCATCAGGAAAAATGGCAGAAAATTATTACACTTCTCTATCTTCAGATTCAAGGCTCAATGCAATATCATTGGCTAAATCATGCAAGTAAATTAAGTATATGGGGACAAAAATGATGTTTGCTAAAGGTAAAAAATACTGCTTCTTTGTTTAAACTAGTTGATGGGGTACGTTTGGGGTCATCTATGTTGTGAGGAGTAGATCATTCTTGGAGTACCAACTCCTCAGTAAAATAACAACTTGGGAGGGGGGCTGGAAAAATAGTTCAGCTATTGAGAGCAGTGCCTTCCCTGCTGAGGGTCCCCAGAATTCACACTGGAGCCCATATTGTCTGTGACTCCAGTTCTGTGGGTACGAGGTATGCACACGGTTCATCAACATACATGCAGATAAAATACACTTAAAATACACATGAATCTGCAAAAATAAAAATTACAGATTTTTCACTTCGGAGCAATGTGATTCTGGGACAATTACTTAATCCTATGGAAGTTCAGGGTCCTCATAGACAAAATAAGGAGTGCTCTGAATCCAACATGAATTGAGAATGGAAAATAAAAGCAGAGTAAACACTGCCTTTAAAATGCTTGACTAGCCAGCCAGGTGAGGTGGTGCACACTTTTAATCACAGCAAAGGCAGGCAGATCACTGTGAGTTCAAGGCCAGCCTGCTCTACAAAGTGAGTTCCTGGACAGTCAGGGCTATACAGAAAAATCCTGTATCAATACCGTCCCCCTAAAAAACTTAAATAAACAACTTTAAGAACGGTCACTCTTGCTTTCAGAGTCTTCTGCTCTGAGTCCTCTCCCCACCCTGCCCAGACACATTTTGCATTCCACAGTTTGAATGGACTTTAACCCCATGCTTGTCTTTGCTTTCAAAGACAGTCCAGGCCAGCCATTCAGTTAGTCATTTGGTGTCCCAGCTGGCCTTCACCTGCTGCCTCAGATGGCTGACAGCTGCAGATGCAGTGTGGTCCTGTCAGCTGTTGCCTCTTTCTGAAGACACAGTGTCTTCAGGAGGAGTTGTATCCCTTCCTCTCAGGAGCCTCTGGTGGAGCTCCAACCTCAAACTCCAGCTCTACCAGCTGAGACCTGCTGTCCATCAACTGGGTATCATTGGAAGGAGGATGATTGCAGAAACGGAAAAGAACCAGAGTGCACAAAAAAGATGGAACTTGGCTGGGGGCAGGGGAGTGGGGGAGAAGGGCTGGGATAAAATTAGAATTCAAGCCACAATGGACTAGGGTGTGATCTCCTCCATGATCAAGACCATTCTCCGGTCCTAAGACTCCTGAGACTTTCCCTTTCTGACTCAACCTCTCTGTCTTCAACACTTAATTTTTGCAACAACAAATACCTTATATCCGTCAATGTTTTTCTAAAATATACACATACTTATCTTTCTTCTATTTAATGGGGGGAGGAAGCATCTCTCAGTTTTCTAAGACTGAGTTTACTCTTTGTTTACCAAATATAGAATTTTACAGTATATAATAGAACGTTCCCATGGCCAGTGTCACCCTCTTCTTGCCCATGCAAAGAAACCTGTGATGCCAGGCTAAGAGTTTCTTCTTGGGTAGGCCTTAGTGTCCTGTTCCTATGGAAAGGCAGTTGGCTGATACCATTTGTTAGAGAAGCCAGTTCCTTACCTAAATACCATTTGTGTTTAATATTTCACCCCATGGGCACTGAACTCTGTTTCTGGCTTCTATGTGGTTAACACTGTTTGATTTACTATTTGGTTAAACAAATCAAGTTATCTATCTTTGTGGCGGCCCCATATTGAGTTGACTCCAGCAGCTTTATTGTATTTGCTGACATCTGCTAAATAGATTTCAGAAGAATTTCTTTGCTATTCCCCAAGGCTTACATTTCATACAAATTTTAAAACCATTTATCCAATTGGAAGCCAAAAAGACTCTCATGGAAGTTTGATTATAATTTTATTAGATTTCCATATTTATATAGAGAAAAACCAACTATTGACATATGGACACTCCTTGTCTTTGTAACTGACTTTTTGGAATGTCAGATACATTTAAATTTTCTTACTAAAAAGCCTTTCTCATTATTTTCCCACACAAACTTAACAAATCATAGTAGCTGTTTGGGCTTGGCAAAGCTATTCTGCTTTTTAGTCATTGATTTTTTTTAGAGCATGGATAGAAAGATTTTAAAAGGAATTATTTATAACCACTGGGGATTGGCAATCATTTAAATCTCAGTCATTGTCCACAGCCTCTAAAACACCATGTGCCACCAGCAAGAACAAAGGGCATATATACGTGGCTGCAACGTAAGTACCACATAGTGTGACATATAACAAAAACATACAGCGAAGCCAAGATTAGTGACTACAGTCAAATCGATATTTTCAATTTGTCTCACACAGAGCCAACTGCATGCTACACACGTGAGATTCACCTTAAACAAATAACACAGAAGAGCTGCAGGATCTACAAAAACTCCACGTAGAAGGAAACAGAGCTGACGAGAAAGTCAAGTAGATGACCCTGACCACAAGCTGAAGTTCAAGCATGAATATTAATCAGAAATATGAAATATGAATTGCCATCAATACTGCATGTTTAGACATGGGGAGAGTGAAGACATGCATACCAACCACCACATCAGCCTCTCCAAAAGGTGAGAGCTGTGGGGGATCCAGACAAGGCCAACACATAACTCAGAGCAGGCAATATCCACGTGTAAGAGGAGAAAATGGACATTCGAGAACCCACAGGTAATTCTAGCCAGGTCTCTCCTTTTCCATGATATACAGTAAATCATAGTATACAAAAAAGTGTGTGTGTATAAAATAAAAAGTGTTCAAAATTGGGAGGAAAGATTTCCCAATGGAGGCATGTCAGAGAGCTACCAGTGACCAAGAGTGGAGAAACAACACTGTGTAAGAGCTGGGGGTGGCTCAGGGAAGGATTTGCTTCACAGGTTAAGGCCCTGAGCTTGATCTCCAGAACCATGTAAAAAGTCAGAGGAGCGGAGATGGACATTTAATCCCAATGCTATGGAGAAAGGGATGAGCGGGTCCCTCAGGATCCCAGGCCTTCCAGCCTAGTCAAAATAGCAAGTCCCAGACCAATGACGAGGATCAGCTTCAGAAAAACCAGATGATGATATTCCTGAGGTAGAACATAGAAAGGTTGACTTCTGGCATCCACATGTATGAAAATACAGCTGCACACAACAGCACATGAATGCTCACATGTACACACACACACACACACACACACACACACACAGAGTATTATAACTCAAATATCCCTGGGTCCATATGTTCTAAATATCTACATTACCAAGTACATTAACAACACATTAACAAATATTGGAGAAAAGATTAATCTACCATGTGGAAGAATTCCAGACAATTAAGTAACCTCCCCACCCTCCAGGGAGTGCACTCTGTCTGCACAGGCCCGAGAAGCTGCAGACAGCAGCTTCCTCCCAGCGCTCACAGAAGGCATCAATCATAAAGCATCATACTTTTTCTATGAGCTCTGGATGTGATGCGCTAATCGTGTGTACCTATGAGTCCCCTGTTCTCATGAGAACATCAGATCAAGTCCAGCAGGCTTGTTCTGTGAAATGCCAAAGTCCTGACTCAAGGAGAGCTTGAAAGCATCCCAAGAGGTCGTCAAGGAGAAGGACTAGTCCTGTGTGATGTGCTGTGCTTGACTGTATTCCCCTAGGGCTGCCTTTAGAGATCATGTCAAGAGACTCTGCTCTCTGAATGGGCTTATCTACTGCTGTCCAGATGGGTCACCACTGGGGTATATTTCAAGTGAAAACATGAGTCCAGCCTCTTTCTCATTGGTGCTTTCTGATCATCACATGGTATCTTCCATCATGCAAGGATCCACTGTGAAGGTCCCAGCAGCCGTGTCCACTCAGCCCTGGATGGTGAGCAAGCACACATGTGTTTACTATAGAACATGCTGCCTGTGGTCCTGTTTCAGCAGCACAGTGTGAACTGAGTCGAGCACGCCCTGGGAAAGGCACAGTAGGTAAGAGACAGGACAGCATTGTTCATGGCTCATGGGTAGCTGCATACTATATAGAACCTATGAGAACCCTACCTGAGTTCTCTCCCCAGGTCCCACGTGATAGAAAGGGGGAACTGACGCCCACAGCTATGCACTAGGTAAGAGGCAGGACAGTATCATTCATGGCTCCTTGATAGCTGCATATTGTATAGAACCTATCAGAACCCTACCTGAGTTATATCCCCAGGTCCCAAGTGATGGAAGGTGGGAGGGGGGACTGACAACCACAGCTGTCTTCTGACTACCACATGTGTACCATGTTTGGTGAGCAACCTCCCTAACCCTTAACAAATAATAAGTATTTTTAAAAATAATAAAGAGAATAAAGCTATAATGTAATTTTAAAAAGTTTTACTTTGGCTGAGCATAGTGGTAAAAGCCTGCAGTTCCAACACTTAGTAGGCTGAGGCAGGAGGATTACAGTGAGTGTGAGGTCGATATAGTCTACACAGTGAGTATGAGACAATACAGGGCTACATAATAAGACCCTGTCTCAGAAAAGAGCAAAACCAACCAAACAAACAAACAAGGTGTTGACTTTGTGCAAGGCCAAATCCCAAATCAAATTTGATGTGTATAGTTTTAGGATTGCCTGGGCTATGGGGTAAGTAATGCGATGAATTATGAAATAACGAGACACAGTCAATGTTATTAGCATTGAGTACTTAATTGTGCAATCAGAGTATTAAATAGCAAAGCACTAAAATAAAGACTCGTCCATCCATCAAGATGCAGTGAGCGCTGGAAGTACCGTCATCCATCTCACCGGATGCAGAGAGCCTCACCCATCTCTGCATCTGCTGCACCCAGCGTGTTGCTCCTGCAGGGTTAAAGCTGCTTCTTTTTCAGGCCTGGTGACCCCAGGGGCTGAGACCAACAGCCAAGGAGTGCTTGCTGATGTGTGAGCCAGTCTTACACGTGACAGGAACACTTCTGAACCAACCACAAGGGACGGCCAGGGCTCTGGAGGGATGGAAAGGACACCTGGGCTAGCTATAGAGTGGGGTTGTTTCCACTTGAGCTTTCCATGGGTCCTGGGGAGACACCACACTTGATGCAGAGACACAGCAAGGCCTCAGGAGGACATGATGCTTGCTTGCTTCCTCAGGACCTCGTGGCTGCACAGGACCTTCTTTGGCCAAGTTAGGTTGCAGGGGCCAAAGAAGCCACACTCACAGCCACACCCATTGTTTTCCATAGGATGGATTGGAAGGAACTCCAGTCTGCAGTAGGTTATGCCCACCCTCTGGGTTATGTGACTCCACAGAGTTACGTGACTTCCTCTGAGCCAGTGGCTTGGTTTGTGGTCCGCCTGCCTTCCAAGGCCTCCTGTAGTGCTTTCTCTCACCCTGACTAACCAGCCACTGCTGGAAAGTTTTGATAGTCTTACAAGTCCAAGTTATGTAACAACCTATGTTTCTGCTTAAATAAATCATTTGTTTCAGCCGCATCCAGCGTGCGGGTTAAGCCGACTGTGCCGGCGAGGACGCGGCATGCGGACAGCACACTTGTCTTCTCCAAGCTGACTTGCTTTACCTGAGGCTCCCTCCTTCCCTCTCAGTACCTAATCCCCTTACTAGAGCCTCACCACACTATTCCGCAAACCATTTTGCAAACAGGACTAGAAAGATGGCAGAATTCAGGTGTTTAGTTGGATGTTAGGAGTTTTTGCCTTAAGAATTGACTCAGACCTCTTAGAATCCTTTAAGATTATATGTGTCCTGGGACAAGAATATCTTTAGCAGTGATATTTCGCAAGTTTCAACCACGTGATTACTAGAATAAGATTGGAAGGAAACAGTAGATTCCTGACCTCAAGCTCACAGACATCACAGGAGAAAAGGCAGGAATATCTAATCCTCAAGTCATACGGGTAAGAAACACAGGTAAACTATGCTCTACAGTGTCAGTGGTCAGGTCTCCTGTATTTGGGGTGCAGCACTGAGCTGTTCCCAGCTGCCCTTGCTCACGCACCCTCTCCAGATGTCTTCCACACACTCAGGCTGTCGTCCGCTGCAGCCCCTTGGAAGGGATGAACACAGTAGAGTGAGGAAGATATGGGGCCAGGCTACGGGCTTTCCCTAAGCAGGACAGGTGACGTGGAGAAAAGAGGTCCCTGTAATTAAATTCAGTTCCTCTTTCAAAGAGGCTGCGTACAGTTAGAAGCATTCCAGATTGCAGTTCCTCTGTCTCTGAGAAAAGCATTCTATTCTTAGACGCTCAGTGCAGAAGCAGCTGCTGCGCTGCCCCCACCTAGCGGCAGCCACTAGAAAGCCTTTGTGCTCCACATTAAGACGCTGGATGGGACCAAAGCCCAATTTTCTCATGGTCTTAATCTTTCCCTGTAATAAATTAAGCCGCTTGAAAATTACATAAACATTTTAATGATGAGAGTGTGATCTGGCGAAGCTTGGAATTTGTGTTTAACAAAGAAAATGTTTCTTGTAATATTAAAATTACAGGAGACACCATTTTCAAAGGGCATTGTTGCTCACAGTGAGCTTAAATAAATAAGTACTCTTTCACCAAGCCTTGCCTTTCCCCCAAGAAGAGAGGGTTTTCACACAAGTTCCTAATACTGGAAGTGAGATTTAAGGTCAGTAATCTTTTATCCTCAAGGGTGTTTGCTCTAAGCAGCTCTCTCTCTCTCTCTCTCTCTCTCTCTCTCTCTCTCTCTCTCTCTCTCTCTCTCTCTCTCCTCTCCTCTCCTCTCCTCTCTTTTCCTCTCCTCTCCCTGCCTCTCTCTCCTCTTTTTCTCTCTCTCTCTTGTTTAGGAACTGAACCCAAGCTTGCTCACACATGACAATGACTCTACCACTGAGCCCTATTTGCAACCCCACTGAGCCTTCTTAAGCAAGCAACAGAACAAAACAGAACAGAGGGAATACCCCAACAACTGACAGTAGGGGACTATTCTATATTCTGTTTTTTTTTTCCTCACAAACCCCATAAAAATGACTGATCCCTGAAGACAATCTCTCTAATGGAAGAGGATCTTTAAGGCTGCTTCAATTAATTGCTACTAGTTACAGAAGATTCTGTATTAAGGAATAGCATCTGATTAGGCTGAAAGCAATTTAGCCAAAGTAATTTGGCTCACTACAACTGCGGTGAATATGACACATTCCACTTAAAAGCCTAATTGAAAATGAATATTTAGCAAATGATTTCTCAATCATAGTGCTTCTTAAATAAATTGCTAAAATATCAGACTACTAAGTATTTGGGGGCCAGAACTCTACTCACTCTTTGTTAACTTATCAATTATTCTGGCTTCTTTGTTTGTTTGTAACGGTAAATATATTGACAGATGCAGGTCCCCAAACTTTGGTAACTGTGACACTCTGGATAGTCTTACGGGTATTATTTGGAGGGGAGATAATTTTATCTACTTCAATATATTATAAAGATTTAAATCAATTATAAAAATACATTTAGGAAATTGTCAAAGATATGGGAATGATGAAAGATAAGCCATTACAAACCCTATCGGTACACATTCCAGGAGTGAGTAAGTTATTTTACTTAATTGTCCTGGGGCAAAGTGTACACTTGGTTAAACAATATTGATCCAATCACCTGTGCCCATGCAGCAATAGATGGAAAAGTCTGGAGATGGAGCTGCCGGGAACGATTTGCTGGATCAGGAGAATGAGAGGCTTCTAGAGGGACTGACCTGGGAACAACCCTTCTCTGAGTGGGATAGTTTGTTCAAACATTAACCAGCAAATGGTATAAACTATAAAGAAACAGTGTCAGAACGAACCTCTACCTTCCTGCCACGTTGAAACAAAGGCATCATGAAGGAATCCCTCAGGCAGTGTTTGTTAAAGCAGATTTTTATCTGCACCCAGTCCCAGAACAAGGGGGTTTTGTTACTGTGTAAACATTTAACTGGGGCGAGGCTACTGCAGCTGATTCTCAGCTGCTTTCCTGCAATGGTGGACTATAGCCTGGAATTACAAACCAGAGAAACACTTTCTTTCCTATACTGCTTTTAGGCGGGGAGCTTAGGCACAGCAACGAAGCCAGCCCCGGGCAGATAGCATTCATTCTGAGCACTCTGCTTCCGTCAGGGCCACAGTCCTCTCTGCCCTGCCTCTCCCTATCTTCCTGGTTTTCTCCAGAAGCCGCTGCCTGCTTCTGCAAAGTCAGAAATGCTTTAATGTTGCTTTTCTCACACACTGCCATTTATTAATGGTGTGATGCGATCTGTCAGTCATTGGCACACATTGTATAGACAGTGAAGCATGTGTGTGTGGGGGGGTGTAGGATTGTGTGTATATGGAGTGGTGTGTGGGGTGTGAGTGTATATGTGTTGTGTGTGTGTGGTGGGAAGGTGTGTGTGTAAATGTGTTTATGTGGGTGGAGGAGTGTGGGGTGGTCTGTGTGTGTGTGTGTATTTGTGTGTTGTATAATTTGTCTTTCATAATGAAGGATGATGCACAACTTCAGGAGAAATCCTGGGTGGGAAGCTCAGATATCTGGGCTGCATTCCGGAGTCCAGAGACTTATGAAAAGCTCTTAGAGCAGTGTGACTCAGCTGCTCTGGATGGTAGCGGCTTAGTCTCAAGAGAATGTAGTGCACACTGGAGAAATGACTGCTGTTCAAGACCATGATGTCTCCCCGCTCTTACACAGTCATTCAGTTAACTTCCCCAAATGCTGGTCAAAGGTCTCCATCTCTGGTCCAATGGTTTCAAAACATTACTGCAGCGTCCCTTTGGCGCATATGGATATGCACCTTCACACTGTCCACGCTGCCTGTCAGAGCACTCTAGACAACAGACGTGGCTATGGGTCTGCCTGGGAGCACAGCACTCTCACCTGCTATAGTTCTTTCATGTTGCCATAGGAGGAGGTGGCACTAGGGTGCCTACTTTTAATGATTAGAAACCAAAATGTTGCCACAATGGGCGGGACCACCATGGTGAGGTACCCCATGCATCCTCACCGGTGTCCAACAGAAGCAGCCATGTCTCGGAAACTGTGTAACCCACGGGCAGTTAGATAAAGGGCTGTATGTGCAGATGTAGAACACAGAAGGGACACAGCTAAACTCGGGAACGAAAGAGTGTTTCCTGGGAGACGTGTGCTAAACATCCACAAGGGGAACTGCAGACACATGGGGACATGGAGATAATCCCATACATTCTTAACCCGTGGGAATACAGAACGGAAAGTTAAAAGGGTGAACGTGACTTTTCATTCCTTTAAAGATGCTTGCTTTAAAAAATAGAAAATACATGAATACATTTAGTATATTTGAATATAAATAGTTGAAAGTACTTGAGTCTACAGAGTCTACAAGGCAGACGAAATTATGAATTATACATAAATTATTCTGTCCCTGACTGACCCAAATCTTTATTTCTTGAAAGTAGCTTTTCTGTGTGTCAGCATGCCGGGGTATGGGAGTACAGATGAGAGGGCTGGGGTGATCTGTGTACTCGTGACAGCTGGGTCAGATCTCTAACCTCAGCTTCTCAGGAGTGTCCCAGGTCTTACCTCAAACACCTTGGCCTTAGCTTCTGTGGCTTGGGTCTGCCCTCAGACGTCTCAGGTCTCAGCCACAGATGCCCACAGCAGATTTGGAAAGTGTCTGTGTCTCTGAGGGTCTACTAATCTCCCAAGGTCCTACCTTATTGGTTCTATTCTGGTTCTACAAAGTAAAAAAGAAATAAAAAAAAGACATACCCCTAACCTGACAGAAAAGCACATGTCAGCCCTATGCAAAAAGACTTACCTTTGTGGCCTCATCCTTGGGGGCCCCCATGTGCAATATTTCTTTTGCCTGACCAGGCTCAGTTCTTCAGAGCATTCCCCAAGAGTAAGCACACCTCAGTAATACTATAACAGGGTTCGCTGGAGGTGGTTTGCCAAGTCTGCCTTCTGTGCTCTACTCCCACGGGTATTACAGATCACTAAAAGGAGACATGGACTCTGCAGATGTGTGAAGTGAGACATGCTCACACTGAGAGTCTCTGATGAAACAGGCAGGTGCCTCCGTTACTCTACCAGAGCCTTGTTCTGTGATGCTCAGATCCAGGAGTGGAAGAAATAGTTGTCCTTAGTAAGGTAGGTGTGTCTGCTGTATACATAGCCCTTTCTCAGCTCTGACACATGAACTGAAGGCAAAGCCTGCACCAGGCAATGGAGATGGTGAGAGGACTCAGCTGGGACCGGCCTTGGCCCTGATGGACCCCGGTATTTCCAATGGAGAGCTGAAGAAGACGAAATGGAGCTGAGCCGTGCTAAAGGGAGGATCTGCGAAAGCTCCGTGGCAAAACCAGGGAGTGCCTGTGCAGCGGAGATGCCTGCATCCAACTGCAGACAGCGAAGACAAAGCAGGGCTCCTTCCACCCCCACAGCCATGCTACATACCCACGTTCTCCATAATTACCAGTGTGCAGCTTGTGGGTCAAGGCAGAGTGTGTGGGCGAAGATTTACAGATTTAATTTTTTTTTTTTTTTTTTTTTTTTTTTTTTTTTTTTTGTAGCTCACAGTGTGCAGGATCCCTGAAATACAGCAAAGACCTGTGTTTTCGAGTGGTCGTGGTCTGGTACTCTCATGGAGAACTGATGGGTTTAGACTCCAAGGTCAATGTGAATGACCCCGGCAGCCATTCACATTAACATAAATCTACGCGTTAATAAGAATCACTAAGATGGCCCTGGTCTAAGTCAGTTCAAAGCCCGGATGAATCCTTCCGCCTACCTGGCTGGTCTATCTCAGCTGTGAGTGAATTCGATTTGGCTGCCTCTGAGGCTCAAGGACTAGTAAACCTAATTCATTATTACTAAACCCAAAAGCTCTTTATAAACGAATACGAAGGCAGTGTAGATGCACCCTCCACCGTGAATGAAGAGTTTGTTTCAGGAAGTAAAAGCAAGATGGTGACTCTGCATGATTGTAACTACCACGTTCACAAGCTTTGGGGAGACGTGGATGTAATGATTTTTGCCAATTTGGAGCAAGCTAGTCACCTAGAAAGAGGATATGTCAGTTGAAAAGCGGTCTCCCTCAACTGACCTGTGGGCAGTCTGAGTACAATTATTATTCTCACCATTGTTGATGTGCAGGGGCCAGTGCCTCCCTGGGCAGATGCTTCTGAGGTGCTTACAAAAGCAGGCTGAGCACGGTGCATGAGGTGCAAACAAATTTACAACAGCCCTGAACGGCCTCTGCTCCAGTTCCTGCCTCTAGATTCCTGCCCTGGATTCTTGTTGAGATGGAGTCCAGTCCAGACACATAAGCCAAATGAAAGCTTTCCTCCCTGATCTGCTTTTGATGATGGTGTTTATTATAAGAGAAAACATAGTAGACAGGAGTTGACATAAAAAAAAAATGTGCCTTCAGTGGGAAGAAAGTAAGGCTGTGAGAAGCTGTCCCTCAGTGGGATGAGCTCTTAAGGGCAGAAGAGGGAGAGGATTTGGGTCACTGGTTTTGAGTGGACAGCTAGAAAACCACCTAGCCATATTATAGTTCAATCTTTTCAACTCACATGCAATCATTATGTATGTGTGTGTGTGTGTGTGTGTGTACACGTGTACATGTACATTTGACACATGTATATAATATGTGACCAAATCAGGATAAACAGACATTCCAATGTCTCTGTATAGATCAATTCTTCTGTTAGGAACATTAAAAAATTATTCTTTCTGGGCGTGGTGGTGCACACCTTTAATCCTAGCACTTGGGAGGCAGTGGCAGGTGGATCTCTTGTGAGTTCTGGCCTACAAATCGAGTCCAGGAAAGCCAGGACTTGATTTATTTATAAGTAAAAAAATAAACAAGTACACAAAAATATTTCTCTTTACTATAGCTCATTTTATAACCAATTGTAGAATTTGGTTATAAACCCTTTTCCCTTTTTACATTATTATTAATTATTATTACTATTACTATTGCTAGTGCTAGTGTGATTTAGTGTGGATTGTCACGGCACACATGCAAAGTCATAAAGCAACTTGGTGGATGAATCTGTCCTCTCCTTCTGCCACGTGGGTTCCTAGGACTGAACTCAGTGGTCAGGTTTGGCAACAGCTCTACTCATCGATTCATCTCTCTGCCCCCTTTCTTTATCTTATTGGGGGTCCCATAGCCTTTGCCCTCCTGAGGATGTCGCTTTAGCTACCAGCCCCACAGTAGCACCGTGTTTGGCCTGTGTACCTGCTAAAGTCCCACAGTGACTACACCACATCCTGCTTCCATCAAACTGCTAGAAAACCTGTCTCTTTCTGTCATCCACCCATCTGCCACCAAGTGCCTCTTTGTCTAAATCCGTGCACAGCCAAGCTTCTGCAGGATGTGTGCTCCCTGAGGCACATGCAGGGCTCTCCACTTTCCCTGGCTTCCTTGCTCTGCCCGTGTGCCCTCACAACAGCTCCCAAACCTCCACCCTGGGCCGTCTCCATGCCTCACTTCGTGCTGAAGCTGGGCCTCAGAAGGCACACCTCCACAGCACCCATCTCATCCCGGTGCTCCCACGGCCGATTATGTGCCACATCTCCCAGAAAAAGATCCCTCCGGCATTATTAGAAGGAAGCGGAAGCCGGGCGGTGGTGGCACACGCTTGTAATCCCAGCACTTGGGAGGCAGAGGCAGGCAGATTTCTGAGTTCAAGGCCAGCCTGGTCTACAGAGTGAGTTCCAGGACAGCCAGGGCTACACAGAGAAACCCTGTCTCGAAAAACCAAAAAAAAAAAAAAAAAAAAAAAAAAAAAGAGAGAGAGAGAGAGGAGGAGGAGGAGGAGGAGGAAGCGGAGCTGTGCTCTCTGGAGTCATGAAGGATGAAACTCTAGTGAGTGTTTCTACTTTTAACTGACACACAGTAGCGCCAGTGTGAGGGAACAGTGGGGACTTCAGGACTCATACGCAATGAGTGACAGCTGGGCGACCTGCGTTTTCAGCTTCCCGTACACGGCTGTTCCTTTGATCTGGAGGTTTTGAGCTCCTCTCTCCCAGTTCTTCAGAAGGTATATAAGAAGCTGCTGTGTGTTAACCGTCGTCACATCGGCATGTAGCAGAGCACTAGAACCTGCTTCTTTCCAGCTCTGTTTTGACACTGAGCCCCTCCCTGCACCACCAGCACCATCCTCCTCCTCCTCTCCTCTGTCCTTGGATCAGTCTGTTGCTGGGATAAAGCCTCTGGCAGAAGCAACTTGGGGAGCAAAGGGTTTGTGTGGGTTCTACTCCTCGGTTATAAATATTCATGAGGCAAATAAAATATTTATCCCCTCTTGACCTAACTATAGTCCAACATAAAAAATATTTCCGATTCAGTGTCTTTTAAAATATAAACTTTATACACATTTATGTAGAGCCTGTGTTGTTTTAATACATATAGTCATTACGAAGGTCCAAGTCCATCTACACAAACGTGTCTATGTGTTTATCTTTCCCTTGCGGTAAGAACATTCAGATTCCTTTTTTGTAGGTTCTTTCAAATACTCCATAGAGTATTATTGACCTCAGTCACATTTATGTGCACACTACATTCACTCCACTGTGCACACCACAATCACACTACTGTGCACACTACAGTCAAACTACTGTGCACACCATAGTTACTCCAGTCCGCATGCCATAGTTCCACTACTGTGCACACCATAGCCACACCAGTGTGCATTCAACAATCACTCCACTGTGCACACTACTATGCACACTACAGTCACACAACTATGCACACCATAATCACTCTACTGTGCACACCACAGTCACTCTTCTGTGTGCACAGCACAGTCTCTCTACTGTGCACAACACAATCACTCTACTGTGTACACTGCACACCACAGTCACTCCACTGTGTGCACACCATGGTCACTCCACTGTGTGCACACAATGGTCACTCCACTGTGCACACCACTCTCACTACTGTGCACACCATAGTCACTCCACTGTGCACATCAAAGTCTTACTGTGAACACCATAGTCACACTATGTGTACACCACAGTCACTCCACTGTGCACACCAAAGACTCACTACTGTGCACACCATAGTCACACTATGTTCACACTGCAGTCACTACACTGTGCACACCACACTTTCTATTACACCTGTCTACCCGTAGCTCATTACCGGGCAGCTCAGTACCATGCAGCAGCCTTTCCCCATGCCTAGCTCTGCCCTACTCCAGCTTCTGACAACTGTCCTTCTACCCTTATCCGTGACATGATCAAGTGTTAAATTCCATACATGAAGTGATTGAGGTCCTACGGAGAAATACTTCCTATATAAGCTCATATCCATGGCAGAAAACCATGTTTGGCTGTCCAGTGTGAGTTCTTCAGATTGTTCTCTGTTGTACAGTGTATAGAATGGGAAGTTCAAAGTCCGTTATAATGGGAAGCTATTTGTATCACATTTATTTCTTAGAACAAAGATTGTAAGTGCATTTGGCCAAGTCTGAGAGCTTTCAATAAGCCTAGACGTTGCCTCTGTGTCTCTATGAGGAATAAAAATCTCCAAATAGATGTATGGAAGAGAAACTCAGGAAGAAAAAAATAATCCACAAACACTCCAAGTCAGAATGAGCACTATACTGACCCCAGACAGGGAGCTGTGGGCAAGAGACTTGACTTCTGGGAAGTGTCGCTTTTGATGTCCATCTACAAGTCCACGCCTGCAGTCACTGTTTTCCTACAGGGTAGAGATGCACCAATTTCAAGATATATGGAGTCCAACTCAAAGCAAAACCAGGACGACCACAAATGCCCTGTTGTCAACAGGCAGGCTCATAGCAGTCTTTTTCATATGAAAGTGTCTTTAATATTTGCTCACTGGAGATAATATATGCATGAATGCCTATTTTTTCTTCCAAGATTACTAATAGAAACTGGAGGAATCAATCTCATAATACACTGCAGAAATATTTTTGTGCAAAAAAAAAGTGTTAAGTGCTTGATGGTTGGATGCAGAGAAGAAGGCATGATGTTGTGTGTGGTATTGCAAGAAGGGAGCACTGTCCTGGTTGTCCTGGGTGCTGGAACAACGAGGAGGGTGGTGGGAGGGACATAAGACCCACATGTTCATAGGTCAGGCTGTGATAGGTGATAGCGCTTGCTTTTAGAACACTGAAGGTTGAAATGTCAAGGGAAATGGTCTTTCAATTGAACGTGGAGTTCACAGGTCTTACAAGCCTTAATGGAAGCACAAAAGAATTAATTATGGCGTGCAATCTCACTGTGGGCTGCAAACATTAACTTGGGTTATTCCTAAGGATGTGACCTACTATGGAAGTGGTTACACAAGATGCTGTTACTTACTAAACAAAGAAAGTCATAAACCAGGGCATTTATAAACCAAGGCATATGCCACATGCATCGGTGGAGACCATGGGTGTCAGAGCAGATACAAAGAAGGGGAACTGCTACAGGGTTCAGATGCTGTCTGACAGTATCCACAGCGTGTTGCTGGTGGAAGTTCATGTGCTGCAATGATTGCATGTTTATGGTTTTGATAGTCACAAAAGGTTTGGTCAGACATGGGAGTGAACAGTGACTTTTTCTGTGACTGAAACAGCTGAAGACAATTTGGCCCTGGTCTGCAGAGTGTTATATGTCAACAATCACAATGTTTAGCCTCGTGGCCTTATAGACACTTCAGCAAAACAGAGTGGCTTTTGTTTCTGGGCGCTTTAGTTACAGTCCTTTTGCACTGGGGGCTACAGTTGTGCAAGGTCTTGGCTTTTTAAGTGGTTTGATACAATGAAACTTCCGACAAAGATGGGCAGTAGAAGATGTGGCGACATCTCAGACTTTCAGTGCCCGTGGAACATACCTTTAAGGAACGCTCATGGCGTCTGTCTGGTAGCTTATTGTTCCTTTTTGTAGTCTTACCATTTTTACCGTTTGCTTAATTGTAGTTAATAAAGCAGATGGCTTCATTAGGTGTTCCAGTGCTTCCCTCTAGTGGTTGCATGTGTGAGCAACGGGGCAAAGGAAAGCATTGCTTTGATGAGAAAGAAGCTGCACTTGTATGACACAACTACACTAAACACACACACACACACACACACACACACACACACACACACACAGGAAAAATAAATTGCCTGACTCCCTCATCCACTCTACAAAACATCTGACCAACAACCTTCCTTAACCTTGTCAAGCTGCAAACCCTAAGGAGAGACAGAAGTACTGTTACTATCTTCCTCTCTAGCCATACCTATCCTGTGCTCTAACCTCAAGTTCTGAATATTTTAAAGCAATTATATAATATTACAAGTAACACTGTATCTATAGCAAAATTACATTTAAAAGTTAAAATGTATCAAAATGTAATGGGATTTATATTATATACCAATAAATAGCCTAAAAAGAAAAGAAAAAAAAAATCCAAAGGTTCTGCCGTCTGCTAATTTTACATTCAGTCCTAGTTCACTTTTTAAATATTGAAAACGTTTTTTCTTATTCTCTTTCTCTCTCCTCTTTCCCTCCCCTCTTTTTCTCCTTTGATGTCTTTATTTGGACACGAGTACCATGATGGGAGCATAAAGTGCCTTCAGTTTCATGTTTTGAACACTGGCCATAGCTACAATACTATTTTGAACATTATGGGGAACTTTAGGAGGTTCAAGATAGCTGACCAGACCAGATCACAGGGAAGTGTGTACAGGCTACATGTCACAACTGTGGCCAGGCTCTCTGCTCCAAGACCTGTGCTATCTGAGCACCAGTAGCCTTGATCAGTCTCCTCCTGCAACACCTTTAGCAGAATGTGCTGAAATCTCTCCTCAACCCGGAGTCAAAATGAACTACTACTCTCTTAAATTGTCTCTATCATACATCCTGCCATAATGATAATACAAGTAACTAATACAGAAGATTAATATCAGAAAAGTGAGGTTATTGATAAATCAAGCCTGACCAAGAGATGTTTGAACCCTGGGAAATAATTTTTCAGGAGGAATTTGGCCGAGATGGAACAGAGGACTACAGATATCCCAGGATACAGTAGTCTCCATTTAATAGGGGGTTCTGCTGGGAGGCTGGAATCCCAGAATGCCTGAAGAATGGCGGGCCACAAGCCAGCACCCGTGAGGTTTCAGGTGGGAACCAGACTCTATTGGAGACTGGACTCTAGTTCATGCAGGTCACATTTGTGCAAAGAACTAAGCTTCATTTTCCCGTGTCCTCAAAGTTGAGTGTGAACTCTATTGACTTGTTTCGTAGAGGAAGTTTTGACACAGCATAGCATGTAAGCTCCAGAGCTTTAAGCCAGACTGACACCAAGACTCAGGACTAAAAACCAGAATAAGATTTGAAAATCTACAGTTTGAAAGGTAAGTGACTGAACAGATGTGTGGGCAAAGCAGATGCAGATGTGTGGGCAAAGCAGATGCAGATAAAATGGCTTTAACAGGCAAAGAGATCAGCACCATTAAACTGAAGATACACAAGGCACTCACTCAGAGGCCAGAACAGCCATGGTCCAAGGGACCAGCTACATCTCAGGGTGACTGCTGAGGCTAGTAAGGCCTGGCAGTGTGGAGCACAAGTGGAGTCTGTGTGTCAGGGGCCCCTTGCAGCATATTCATGGAGTTTTGCACGAGAAATCTAGGTTGCAATATGGGCATGAGGATGTTGCGGAGTGGATCCCCGCCATGCGTGGAAAGCTGCAGATACCCTGTGGAGTTAATCCAAGGCCCGGGCGTGTGCTGCACGAAGTGAGGGCCCTGCAGAAGCAAGGGCTCCTCAAGTCTGTCAGGAATGGTATTGTAATAACATGTGCCACAGAGCCAGGCCCATGGCTACAAGATTTAACATCTTTAACAAGATTTGTCCTGCTTTGTCTTTGTTTGGTCCAGTATTTCTTTGCCACCTCCAATTCCTTTTCGGAATGATACTACCTGCTCAGTGCTACCACATACTAGAAGATCCTTTTACAAAGCCTCATAGCTCAGACATTGTCTTGAGCATCAGAAGAGACTCTGAACTTTGGGTATTCGGATGAGTTGGAGTTGTTGGTGGTGTTATGGGAACTTGTCATTATTAGACAACCATGAGCCTTCAGGAGCAAGGGACATAAGATTGCGCTTTGAGTCTGAAATGTGCCACCTCATACTTGGAATGATAATTTCCGAGCTTTCAGTGCCATTTCTGAAGGCTGTGCAACCATTGAGTGAGGCCTTCAGGACTGTCAGAAGTCACTAGAGCCTTTGGTGACTCTGGTTGACACCAGTTCTTTGCTCCTGCTAGACAACACATCCTTAGGGAATGGAACCTTCCTGTCCGGTTATTCATGATAAATGTAAATCCCTCTGAAACCAGGAGCCTGGTTCTAGTTAAGGTCTTTGCTTGTACATACTAGAAAGGGATGCAGCCTTCTGAAGTCTCACCCACCCTGCCTCCCCTGTCATGTGGGATGGAAGCTCTGAAGCTGTCTCCAGCATGAAGCTGGCCCCAGCATAAAGTTGACCCATCTTGTTTTTCTCTTATGTTCGAATCACAGCAACATGAAGGCAATGGCCAGCACAAGTGGTGGTCCAAGGTCCTCGTTCCTCTCCACACACTGGCTTCCAGGCATTCCCAGCTCTGTCACTGAAGATTTACAAGTTTTTCACTGTCACATAATTATCTCTTAGACAAGTCTGAATACTTGAAAAAACTCTGTGTCCCAGAGCTGAAGTCCTTCCATTTCCAGTAACATAAAAGAAAGCCACTGCTGCCTCTTGATAAGGAATGGCAGAAATAGCAGAAATATGCCAGGGAAGCTGACCTTAAACTTTGGACACAAAATCCAAACATCTACTTGTTATGTGATTTCAAGATGTTTGGCGTCTAAGTTCACATTTCTGCCTGCCTAGCATCTGTAGCTATTGCTGTTCAGAGCACTCCCTTAGCATGAGGGAGAGCCTGGGTTTGATCCTCTGCAGCTCCCACCACTGCCATGGAACCTCTCACCCTGCCTGCCGCAGCTTTGGCCTCAGTCTCAACTCTGTTTCTGGCTGGACCATACACCTTGTCAGAAGAAATATAGGGTCAGCATATGTTTTTCCAATCATCAAGACAAGTTACACATTTGAGGTTTCTCAGTAATACTTGCCCTGTCCTCGGTGTGAGATGTCTGTGACTCCACTGTAAACACTCAACATGTGCACATACATGTACATACATGCAGAACACACAC
The DNA here is from genome assembly GCA_964023405.1 of Apodemus agrarius. NCBI lineage: Eukaryota > Metazoa > Chordata > Mammalia > Rodentia > Muridae > Apodemus > Apodemus agrarius. The sequence continues at coordinate 5,549,379 of OZ030023.1, read as the reverse complement.
TTACATGTACACACACACACATACACACTATAATTATTAAGGAGGTTTTTCAGTAATACTTGCCCTGACCATAGTGTGAGATGTCTGTAACTCCACTTTGTACCCTCAACATGTGCATACACATGCACATACATGTACGATACACTCACATATGCACACACACTTACATGTGCACACACACACACACACATACACACACACACACACTGTATAATTAGTAAGGAGCACATAGACACAGCAGAATCTGGGATGTGGCAAGATGAAACCCCAAAGATGTCAATCATGACTGAGTTCCCACCAGAAGATAAGGGTTTCCCTCGCTACATGAACAGATTGACTTCTGCAGGTCTCCACTCCGACCCTTGACTTCTGTGACTGGCCCAGCCTATTCCTTGATTGATGGTACTACGTTTTAGAAATGCTTTGTTTGTTTTTACTATGACATTTGGAAGAGGGTCTGGAAGCCCTCTTAAGTTTGCGGCTTATACTTGGCAAAAAACCGAACCAGTTCTCTTTAATTTCCAGGAGTCACACTGAACACGTTGTGCAATAACTTTATTGGAAATGAGAAATTAATGTGGATGAGCTGACTTTCCCATCCTCTCTGCTCTGCTGCTCACACCAAGTGTGTCCCCCAGTCCATTGGTGAGCTGTGCCCCAACACACACTCCCTCCCTAGGGAGAGTCCACAGGAAGACTCAAGGGATTCCTCTTATCTGCAGAAAAGACTGGAGGAGGGTTACACACAGGCACCAGTGCCTGTCCACACTCACATGGTGATCCACTATGGCCATGCTTTGGTCTCCAGAAGACCCTTTACCTGCTCCATGCATCCCCTGATATACAGAACCCACTTGTGCTGTCACAGCATACTAAAATCCTGGATCCCTTCTCTTCAGTGTTTCACAAGTGTTCCCACAGAGCTGTCACCTGCTTGGCTATGCATATTCTGGGGCTTTGTTTGCTCTTGGTTTTGACAGTTGAGAATAGAATTGTTTTTCTGTTGTTATTGTTGTTCTTCTCAGTGTGTTTGCCATTGGTCTACAGGAAGTCTATTGAGGTTTTGTCTGATAATTTTGTGTACTGCCCCTCTCCTGAAGGAATGCATGAGCCCCAGAGGTTTTCTGGTTGAATATTTATGGTTTTGTGTAGAGAATTATGCCATCTGCAGACAGGGCTCCTCAGACTTCTTCCTTCCCTATGTGTATCCCCTTTATTCACTGTTCTGGTTCAGAGTTCAAGTGCAATATTAAGTAAATGTGGATAAAGCAGGCATACCTGTTTTTAAGCCTGATTTTGTGGACATTCTTGGAGGGTTTTTTTTTCCATTTAGCATGATGGTCACTAGGTTTTGTAGGTTTGTTAAGTACAGCCTCTATTACTTTGTGACCTAAAACTCAAACTGATAGGGGAAAATTGGAAGGGACACTTCAAACTGCCTGCACAGGCAAGCACTTTCTGAACATGGCTCCGGGTGCTCAGGAAATGAGCTGAAAATAGGATTATGTGAAATTAAAAGATTTCTTCATGGCAACGTTTCCAGTGGATGAACAGCCTATAGAATAGGAGAAGAAACTGCTACCTAAATATCTGACAGAGGAGTGATACCCATGATATATAAGAACTCATGTGTCAAGATCCCTAGTAGTTAAAGGCTCCAGACTCAGACCACAATATAAGCAGCCAAACAAAATAAATGCATAAGTCTTAATAAGCCAAACAGTGCAATGAATAAATGGGCTAATGAAATGAACAGGCCGCTCTCAAAAGATGAAGCTGGCTCAGCTGATAAACATGTGAGACATAAACATGCGAGACATATTCAACAGCCCCAGCCACCAGAGAAATGCAAATACAACCACAGCAAGATAGATCCCATTTCACTCTAGTCAAATTAATCTGTCATCAAAACAACGGATATCAGCAAGCGCTGGTGGGGCTGTGGTCAAAGGGGAACTCTTCCTGCCAGGAGTGGAAATGTAAACTAGTCTAGAAACTATGGAAACCAGTGTGCAGGCTACAGAAAAAACTAAAAATGGGTCTTCTTGTTTCTCACATGTACCACGGCTGGACTATTTCTCTCAAACACTCCTATTCAGATCCAGTGTTTTTGTTGAACTTTATTCTCTGGGCACTAATGATAATGTGTAGACATAAAAAGATCCCTTGGAAATATATAAAATATCTAGACTTTATAATTACTGCCCCAGAACGTGTTATTTTACCTGCAATGCTTCTTGCCTGATATTTTTCCCTCCTGAAGGAAGAAGGTATTTTAGTGGAGCCCACGATTAAGAGACTTTGAATTATTAAGAGACTTTGAATTTTAAAAGTTATTGTGCATTTAAACGGGATTGAACTTTTAATATGTAAAGGCTGTGGGACTTTTACATATTTAGATTTTGGGGATGAATACAAAAGGGTTGAGGCTTAATAGTGATATGTTGGTGTGTCAAGTTAACAAGAGGTCAATTATACTGGCTGGTTTTGTGTGTCAACTTGACACAAGCTGGAGTTATCACAGAGAAAGGAGCTTCAGGTGAGGAAATGCCTCCATGAAATCCAGCTGTGGGGCTTTTTCTCAATTAGTGATCAAGGGAGGAGGGCCCATTGTGGGTGGTGCCATCCCTGGGCTGGTTATTTTGGGTTCTATAAGAGAGCAGGCTGAGCAAGCCAGGGGAAGCAAGCCAGTAAGGAACATCCCTCCATGGCCTCTGCATCAGCTCCTGCTTCCTGACCTGCTTGAGTTCCAGTCTTGACTTCCTTTGGTGATGAACAGCTGTGTGGAAGTGTAAGCCTAAGCCGAATAAGCCCTTTCCTCCCTAACTTGCATCTTGGTCATGATGTTTGTGCAGCAATAGAAACCCTGACTAAGACAAACTGGTAACAGTTGTATAAAGAAATTACAGTTACAGTTGCATAAAGAAACACTAAAAGTGGATGTCATCGGCAGAGCAAATGGGCTTGGCGATGGTCGGAAGATACACAATGTTTTTATTGGTGCTCAACCATAGCAGCCATGTGAGGGAGATCACTAGCCACTCCTCTGAGGCAATGCTCTTCCGCCGCCCCTACCACTTCTGAGACAGGATCCTCACGGGGAGCACATGGGTGCCTCATCTTGACGTCAGATGCTACGAAGCTTGCTTACACCTCAACTGGACATGGACACACTGGACAAGGAGGAAATCTCTGCCCTGCCAGGAACACACCCTCACGGCAGAGCCTGTGTGAGTCTGACTACAGCTCCACATTAGTGACCGCTGTGCAGGTCAGATGTATCTACGACACCATTTTATAAAGCAACCGGAAGTCATCACCAAATACACTTGTGATCCAAAAATGAGTGAATTCTTTCCTTCTGTGAAAAATACTTTTGATATCGGAATCAATTGCCAGCTTGACCTAAATCAAGAAATCTTCCACAGTCAGCTCTTTCATCCAATTATTTAACACTTAAACCTTTTTAATTAAGTTTATTTTACACTTGAATTTATAAGTATTTTTGTCTATTGCCAGTTCAAGACTCCTAGATTTCAAAACAAATAAAAAAAACTTTCCATATAGTATTGCCTGGAAAAGAGTTGCGTGTACTTAGCATGAGAAGGGAGGGTAAATCCTGAGACTTTGCGTGAATGCTTCAGTGACCTGCAGATGTGGGCCCTCTTCTCATGGTGAATCACAAAACAAGGAAATCTCCCTGCACTCTGAGCGTGTGTCTCCCAAGGCGAATAGCAAGGTTGCAGTGCGTGTTGGCATAGGACTGGAGAAAACAGCCTTCCTGGTCCTGTCTTTCTGGGTGTGGGCGCCATTTCTCAGGACTCACTTGACACACTTTGGGTGTGGCTGGCTATTCTATTTCCTGCTTTGGACTCCACAGTGCACGGGAAACTTCCCGGGCTGACTTTCCGCCTCCTTTAGTATCTCCAGTCTTCCGTTTCTCCCTTGGGGGCACAGAAAAGAGGAGGGAAGGGTCACACGCTCTGACAAGTGGGTCACAGCAGTTTTAGGGCGCCAAAGAAGGTGTCGTCTCCGTTCCGTGAAATCTGGGCATTCTCCCGAGGTATTGCAAGCTGAATCTCATCCCCTTCTTCCAGCTTCGCGATGCCTGGGAGAGAGGGGGCGACCAGAGTACATTAGAAGAAGCTATTGGATCACATCAATACAGAATTCTCACTTTACTCAACAGCAGCTCATAATCCTGTTAGCTTTAAAATTAAATGGATACATCAAGAAGAGAAATGGGATTCCAGCAGATTGTGTCTACTGTACATAGACTGGGATTCCAGTGGTAAATATCACTGTCCGGTAGATAGATCAAACTTTATTCTTTAAGAGGATATCGCATAGTCACTGAGAGAAGCCCAGCATTATGGTAATCTGTTTTTTATTAATTTATTTGTATTAGTTGTGTATTAGTGTGTGTGTGTGTGTGTGTGTGTGTGTGTGTGTGTGTGTGTATGTATGTATGTATGTATGTATGATATGTATGGACCCAGGTCACAGCATATGTGTGGAAATCTGTGGTGGTCTGACTATGCTTGGCCCTGGGAGTGGCACTATGAGGAGGTGTGGCCTTCTTATAGTAGGTGTGGCCTTGCTGGAGGAAGTATGTCACTGTGTGGATGGGTAAAGAGACTCCTCCTAACTTAGTGGGAGCCAGTCTTGTCCTCACAGCCTTCAGATGAAGATGTAGAACTCTCAGCTCCTCCTGCACGATGCCTGACTGGATGATAATGGTTTGAACCTCTGAACCTATAAGCCAGCGCCAATTAAATGTTGCCCTTATAGGATTAGCTTTGGTGATGGTGTCTGTTCACAGCAGTAAAACCCTAAGACAAGGCCAGAGGACAACTTTGTGGAGCAGGTTTTCCTTCCCTCCTCTACACAGGTTCTGTGATCAAACCCAGATTGCAAAGCTTGTGTGGCAAGCACCTCCACTCCGTCCGTCATCTCTCCAGTCCCTGACCAGACTTTAAAAGATGCATCTACTCTGTTAATAGTGTTGAAGGTTTAAAAAATAAGCTGGGCACGGTGGCACATGCCAATATTCCCAACCTCGGAGTTCAATCCAGCCTGGGCTACACATGAAATGAAAATTCAGCCCAGCCTACACAGTGAGATCCTGTCTCAAAAAAAAAAAAAAAGCCAAAAATAAATATCTAAAAAAAAAAGGCTTATTTAATAAAAATCCACACTGTTTAACAAATTTTCTTTGAGTTCAGGCTTCTGTTTTTCATCATTTAAGTATCTTCTCCCAGTCTTCTATATTATGGGCTTCCTTAAATGACCATGATTATCTTTACGAGCAAAAGAAACAAAGTATTAAACGCCTTGAAATGCTAGTTTGTGCCTAATTTATAATCATGTATTCTGTGACTTAGTAGTATAAAGTTCTGCTCAGGAGCTACATTCTATCTATTAGGTAACCAACGCAGACAAGCAATACTCCACATTTATGCTGTACAATTGTGTCTTGTAACTGGCAAAGCATTAACAGATTAGTTATCTTATGTAGTTAAAGAAGAGATGTCATGCTGGGCAGTGGTGGCACATGCCTTTAATGCCAACACTTGGGATGCAGACACAGGCAGATTTCTGACTTTGAGGCCAGCCTGGTCTACAGAGTGAGTTCCAGAACAGCCAGGGCTATACAGCCAGGGCTAAACCCTGTCTCAAAAAATCAAAAATAAAAAAATAAATGCATAAAAATAAAGATGTTGCAACATATGTGCTGCATGCATGGATTTGTGGATTTGTGGCTGCCCTGGACACTAAGCATGATGTAATCCCATGGCCAGCACTGTGGCAGACCCTCAAGCTGGAACCACTGTAGCAGAGATTCTCAACCTTCCTAATGCTGAAACCCTCGAATACCATACAGTTCCTCATGTTGTGGTGACCTCCAACCACAAAACTGTCTTTTGTTGCTACTTCATAGCTCTAACTTTGCTACTGTTATGAATTGTAATGTAAATACCTGATATTCAGGATATATAGGATATCTGACCCCCAAAGCAATCTGGCCCACAGGTTAAGAACTGCTGCTTGTACTATAGATTTTTACTTAAAATCCCAACACTGATTTAGTGGCTACTTTGGTTCTTCTAAGCTGTAGCAATGAACTGTGACATTTTTCCCTTTGAGAAGCCTACTCAACTTATCAAAAACAATATTCATCTTTGTATAAACAAGGGCTCCTGGGTACCTCATGTCTCAAGCTAACCACTCTGGGTTTGGGTGGATTAGTGTGGGGTCATAAAACAAATTTAAAATTAAAGTAGAAAGCCTGAAATTTCTTGGAGCTGGTTCTCATGTGCAGCTCTGACCTACTACTGCTCCTGAGACATATCCTCAACATCAAAAGAGTCATCCTTTAAAAAGAACAGCACCTGGGGAGTCTGTGGGAACCCACCTGAGGGGAGGAGCTGTGGGAAAACCCAGTGAGTAGAAATGTCTGAGCAGTATTAGCTGTGGCACTGAGGCATCCTATACCCAATGTGAGCAACGGAGTGGAGAGGCTTTGCAGTGGATAAGCATTTCACAATACCAAAATGCTGGTCAGCACTGGGCACAGAGGCAGACTCCTGTATGAAAATTAGGGACTTTCAATATGACAGAATTTCTCCTGGCCACAGAAGTCACTGGGGCTGCAGACCCAGTGTGCTGTGGCTTCTGCAGTAAAATTGTGTTCTCTCTGAGCATGTGTGTACAATGGCCTTTGAAATACTATAGGGGTAATTCACAGCCCAGGGGTTCACATCGATGCCGGTGCCAACTGTAGCTGAGACCAGAGAGGTTATTTGGGTTCTGAATAGATTTGTCAAAGGTATGAGAGAGGGACACACATGTGTAAGGGGAATACAGGTTTATTTTTTTTTTTTAACCAGTGCTGATAATTTGAAATAAAATGTGGAAAATGTTGGGAATTCCAGTGTAGACAGGCTGGAACTGATACAGTTTGCCTTCCCTTATGCTTCTGTGTCTCTGTGATTGGCACTGCTGCTGCCGTTCTGAGCTCCCAACCAGTCAGGTATCTGAGGCTACCTGTTTAACCGCGAGACCTAACCCAGCCATTCTGCAATATGCCCCTCCCTGCACTCAGGACCAACAGGAGCTATTTTTTTCCACCAAATGCTCATATTCCAGGACCAGGCATTGCTGTATCATGAGGTTGAAGAGCTGAGGAAGTTCTGTGTTGTGTTGTGTTGTGTTGTGTTGTTGTGATGTGTTACATTATGATGTCATGTCCTGCCATGTCATTTCTGTGGCTCAGAATCTCCAGAGAGGAGGAGGTTACAAGAGTAAGGAATCATGACTGCTAGATGGTGAGGCTGCCAGAGAACTGAGCAGGAAAAGAAACCCCAGAAGATTCTCAGGTTTTTGCATCTGACAGCGAGCATTGTTCCTGGGCTGTTGTTATAACGGAAGGCCATCTGCCTTAGACTTGTCCCTCTCGCGGGCATTCTGCAGCTGTGGTTACCTGCACAGCTCCAACACAAGATTACCCTCAGCTTTGCTTCACGGCTCAGAAGGCCGCATCCCTCCATAGAACACTATGGACAGTTACAGTCAATGGCTTCTGGGAGGTGTGCCATTTCCTCCAGCGCTGTAACCACTGAAACTTGCCCAGGCTCCAGCAGATAACCTTCCTCCCATGCTCATGAAGCAACCCTAACTAAACTTGTTGGGGCTAACACAGAACATGACAGGAAAGCAGAAGGGGTCATGCTTAGATGAAAAAGGGGTACTGCAGAAGTGGAAGGTGGTTAGAGTGTAGCCCTGGTAAAAATCATCAAAATCACCTATGGATGTGTCAGAGAAAGAGCAAAAGATAAAAATCATTATAATCACCTATGGATGTGTCAGAGAAAGAGTAGAAGATAAAAATCATTATAAGCACCTGTGGATGTGTCAGAGAAAGAGTATGAGAGAAATAAGAATGCTCCAATGTCAAACTCTGTGACACTCATTCTTAACTTTTTTATAAGCACATTTATTTAATGTAATTATGTTTTATGTGTTGGTATTTTTTCTGCATGTGTTTATGTGCACTATGTATGTGCAGGACCCACAGAGGCCATAAGAGAGTGCCAGGTCCCCTGGGACTATAGGTACAGTCATGCACTGCCATGTGCGTACTGGAAATGAACCTCTGGTCCTCTGGAGCCAATGCTCTTCACTATTAAAATGCCTCTCCACCCCCATCTCTGTCTCAATTTTTTTTATAAAAATAGTATGAGCATTAGTAATGATATCAGTTTTCTCAGTTAACGTGAATTATTGCAAAATAAACAGCACAGTCTATGGCAGCAGATGGTCTTTCCATTAGGATCACAGAGCAGCACTTTGGGGGGAATCGGATTCCTCAACACAGTTTGCATCATCTCCCTAATCAGGTCTTAGGAGACCTACATACCAGCTGAGTAGCAGGAATTGTTGGGCAGTGTTTTTGGCATATTCTGGATGCATCGGAACAGGGTCACCAGGCTCAGCTCGTCCCCAAAGACGTGCACTTTCTTCCTCTGGATGACATGACCCATGGCAAAGATGGGGTCCGTGTACAGAACCTGAGAAACAAGCCGGGATGTCACCAGACGTGAAGGACAGCGAAAGCATTAGACCAGGGGTGGGGGAGAGTCTGGCACTACCTGGCTGTAGATGAAGAAATAGCCTGTTTGCCTCACCACTATTTTGTTCTCTCTCTCCTCCAAGGCATTTCCTCTTTTAAAGCTGAGAAGCCACGGAACAAATGTGTAAGTTCCTGCAGCAGAGAGAGAGAATTACTCATGAGACAGTAAACCGAGAAGAGCAGTTTTTCCTCCCACTAAATTCAAAACAGCCCATCATATATTCTAAAAAGTGAAAGGAGGGGGAGTTGGGGGTGGAAGAAGAGGAGGAGGAAGAGTTGGAGGAGGAAGAAGAGGAGGAAAGATGGAGGAGGAGAAGGAGGAGGAGTGGAGTGGGAAGGAGGAGGAGGAGTTGGAGGAGAGGGAGGAGGAAGAGAAGGAACAGTTGGAGGAGGAGAGAGAGGAAGAGGAGGACTTTTGCCATACATGTTTTAGCATGGGAAACCTGGGCCAAGTGCCTAAGAAACCTCATTCCACAGGCTTGTCTATGTTTTCTTTTCTTGTTTACACACTAGCTATTTCCTTATAAAGACTGGGTAGCGGGGAGTATCTGAAAGAGAGAATACCCATTCCTCTGCACAGCCCACTGACAGACTGTCTTCTTCCATCTCCTGAGTGATGCGGTGAAAAAATTAGCAAAATGTGCGTGGAGGAAGTAAGCCCACCCCCAGCCTGGGCACAGGACACAACTAGGAGATTCAGACAGCGGCTGGGATATGCACTGCGCTGGAAACTGCTCAGAACCTGTGTGCTAAGACTACCGTGTTCAGAAGCTTGAAAGGACTTCCAATACAGTGACATTTCCTTAATCCTGTGGAGTGGCAGGAAGACATCGTGCTCAGGGCTGAAAGGAAGGGCAGAAAGAGCAACCGGCGAGGGGATCAGGGGATCAAGCCACCAGACCAGAACGGAGCAAGCTGCTCCCTAGCGCTCGCACCCAGGAAACGAGAACAAACATGCATCTCCTAGGAAGAGCTTACCAGACAGGAGTGTGCACAGATGCTGTATGCAAACACTGGTGTTAGGCTGAGCCTCAAGGTTAGACAATGAGAGGAGCTGTTCACTAAATGAAGAGAAGCAGCTGGCAGGAGATTAGGGCCAGAGCACAGCGAGCACAGAGTAGCAAGCAACGGTGTGGAAAGTATAAACATGCCAGACTGTTCTTATACAACGGGAACTACTAAGCCAGTCTTAAAATGTCACCTCAGTAAGCAAAAAAAGGGGTACGGGTTCCCAGACCAATCAAATGAGTCCAAAAGAGATACTAGAGTGACGTTTGTAGTTCTGTGTCTGTCTCACAGGTTCATCCAGTGCTCCATGACCCACTATCATCCATTATCCATTTTCATGCATCACTATCATCCATTCCTCTAGTGATGGACAGCAAGTTGGTTTCCTGGTTGTTGTGATCAGTACTGCAGTGAACTTGGGAGTCCAGTTGTCTCTAGAGTATTGTTTTTGTTTTCTTTATCTATAAACTCAGAATTGGAACTGCTAAATCATACTGCAGTTCTACTTTTAATTTCTTGAGTGAGGGGGACCTCTGGGTTTTTTTTTTCTATAATGTAGAATTTATTAGAAATGTACTAATTTACATTCCTGATTCAAATAAGGCTCTTGCCAGAAGAATGTTAAACAAGAAGCGCACGGTTTCTGAAAATGTGAAGGAGTTAAACAAAGCAGAGAGCGCTGTGAGTTCAGGTCACGGTGAGGACCATTCAGTCGGCTCCTCAAGAAAGTATTGCCATGGGTGGAGGGGGTTGGGGGAAGATCCTGGAGGAGCATGGGTGGGGGGTGGCAGTGCTAGAGACAGGCAGACAGATACAGAAGCATCACGGGTATGCTTCCCCTTCAGCCGATATCATGTACACCCACTCCGGGAGCTACTTCCATTGTGTGTGGTCCAGAGAGAGGTGTAGCCCTGAGGTGGAACAGGGGTGGCCACCACACTTCTCTTCTCAAATAGGAATTCCAATAATTTTCTTAAATAAAAACTCCCCCAGTGCCAACAGGCTCAGAGAAGCAGGTCACATCGAATGCAAATATCTGTGTGCAACATGATCCTAGCGAGAAGTCTCCAACAAGGCAGTGTTTAAAAGGCATGATGCGCCCAGGAGTGTTAGATCGGTGAGTGCTGAAGGACTTGAGAAAGAACCAATATAAAGATTATCACAAGTTGGTAATGATGGTATGCACCTCTAGATCCCAAACTGCGGCTACAAGGCCAGCCTGGTCTATCATAGCAAGTTCCAGGACAGTCAGGGTTACATAGAGGTCTTGTCTCAAACAAAACCAAAGCAAACAATGGGGGAAAAAAGTATTGCTATAAAAGTTAAAAAACAATGATTATGTTGAAGGTGATTATGCGTATGGTTTATTAAAAAACGAGTTGATAATTTGAATGTAGAGGACATTTTTGCCCACCTGCGGGTTCTAACTCCCCTGTGGTCAGGCCAGCTTGTTTGTCTGCCTGCCATTTCCCTGGGGTTTTTATCCCATTTTTTTTACCAGCAATTTTTATTCCACAGCAGATATGCATCCAATAATCACTGAATTAGTAAGTTCTACATTAAGTAGAGCATAATTCAAACTGATGACTGCAGTGTAATCAGATACAGGCAGTCGCTTGTCTTTGTAAAACATTTGGCAAAACATGTTATTGAAATTCTGGAAATGAAATACCACCCATTACAGAGTTGGCAGAGACACCCGAAGTGAAGTAAAAACATAGATTTCTAAAAGTACTTTTTAAATATTCTGGGGCAAAGAATTTACTTTCTGAATTTTGTTCTACATTAATTTAAATTCATTTACTGGCTCTTTACATTGTAGTTTGTTTGTTTTTGTCAAATACCCTTATTAAGAAGATAGTGCTCATGCATGTTTGTTTTCATTCACTCTACATGTTCTTCTACTGTGTACATGAGCACAAGTGCACACAACAGTGCACACAATGCAGTGCATACAACACAGTACAATACATAGGCGCACACAATCATAGACTATAGCCTCTTATATCTTAATTGATTAAAGTCAACTGTGCTTTCAAATGCCACCAGAGCCTGACACTCATTTTCTGATGAGCTAATCCTAAATCCTTTTGGCCGAGTAACATGTTAACAGCTACGAGAGTTGTAAACTTAAGTATAAATATCACGGCCCACTTAACGTACCTAGAACTTCAGGAAAGTAGTTAGACTACAGATAAACCAAAGTACTGCCTTTTGGGTTTCCTCGATGCCCCTCTGTTGAGAGATGTTCTAGGCTGACAGGCCTCACTCCCTATGTCAAACAATGTGGGGATCTGGTGTCAAAGAGTCCTGACTCTTACTGTTGTTGTCAGCTAAAAGCATGTTTCACATAAAGTGTGGGAACTCGGTTTTAGGTCACGGATGTATTAAAGTGCCAGAAAATAATTATGTTAACATATAGTAATGTGAACCGAATAAAAACATCAGTATTGGTATGTAAAGATAATTCACCCACAGGCTCTAGAGTGTACATATGTCCTCTTAAGAGTCTATTGGGAGTTAAAGTTCTCTCCTTGGCCTCTGTGAAATGCCTGTGCTGTAAGTACACAATGAGTGGAAGTCCTCGTCCCTTCCTACTCTGGAGTGATAGGGGAATGTGGCTGCCAGGCCTCGGGAGAGCTGCAAAGGCTGTGGAAATAACTGAGGGTCCCATGGCTGAGAAAGGGAAAGGGAAGGCTTGGGCCAGAGAGACAGCAGTGAGGAGTATTCCATGTACAGTTTGTAAGGGCTGGAGCCTAGCACCCAGATGATAACTGGTCATCTCCCAAATACAAGTAATCCCAGCTCTGAGGAGGGCACAGAAACAGGACCACTGGCCTTGCTGACCAAGAGAAAACTCAGGCAAGTTGAGGCAGAGACCTGTCCTGGGGGAATCAAGAGAAGAGTGATATGGAAGGACAGCATCCTCTCCTGGCCCCCACATATGCACACAGGTGCACGCACAGCGTGTATCTAGACAGACACACAGACAAATTAACCAATAAATACAGGCATGCATACATAAGTCATTTTAAAATGTGAGACTGGTCAATGGCAAACCTCATGAGTCCAAAGACTACGTCACGGAGTAAAGAGCCCTTCACACACGGGCACACTCCAAAACACTTTACAACTGGCAATAATCGCGCCTCGGATAAACCTCACTGGCTACGATAGTAACACTGCACAAAGCTCGGAAGCATTTTACAGACAATCCAGAGAGAGGAAATAGCTGTTAGCTCAAGGAATCAGGAAAATTAGAAAAAGAAAGACTAACTTTAATTGACACAAAAGTTTTAGAAGAAAGAGATTCTGCTAGATTGAAGGAGTGAGCAGGGGGTCATTTCCCACACCTGTAATCTCACAAAAGCAAGGCTGAGGCAGGAGGATTGGGAGTTCGAAGCCGGTCTTGTCAATCTACCTGTGCTCAGCCGAACAGTATAGGCAAGGAGAGAGGAAGAGGGGGGAAGGGAGAGAAGGAAGGCGGGAAGGAGGGAGGGAGGGCGGGAGGGAGGGAGGGAGGAGAAAAGCCTTGGGAAATACACTGAACTAGAACTAGAGGGTGAAAGATTTCCAGCATGTATAAAACCGCACTCCTGCCTGATTCAACTGTCTCCTGAGAGGCTCTGCCAGAGCCTGACCAATACAGATGCGGATGCTTACAGTCAACCATCCGACTGAGCACGGGGACCCCACTGGAGGGGTTAGGGGGAGGACAGAAGGAGCTGAAGGGGCCTTATCTGGCATCAATGGGAGGGGAGGCTCTTGGCCTTGTGAAGGCTTGATGCCCCAGTGTAAAGGAATGCTAGCGTGGTGAGGCAGGAGGAGGTAGGGGTGGAGCACCCTCATAGAAGCAGGGTAAGGAGGGATGGCATAGAGGTTTTACAGAGGGGAAACTGGGAAAGGGGATAACATTTGAAATGTAAATAAATAAAATATCCAATTAAAAAATAAAATAAAGAAAAAAGAAATGTAAAAACAAGTAAATGGGACTCCTGAAAGGTGAAAGAATAGATCAGACTGAGGACCATCCTTCTGCTTCTGTGCGCTGTGGCACACACTGCTTCTGTGCACTGTGGCACACTGCTTCTGTGCACTGCGGCACACTGCTTCTGTGCACTGTGGCACACACTGCTTCTGTGCACTGTGGCATACTGCTTCTGTGTGCTGTGGCACACACTGCTTCTGTGCACTGTGACACACACTGCTTCTGTGCACTGTGGCACACACTGCTTCTGTGCACTGTGGCACACACTGCTTCTGTGCACTGTGGCACACACTGCTTCTGTGCGCTGTGGCACACACTGCTTCTGTGCACCGTGGCACACACTGCTTCTGTGCACTGTGGCACACACTGCTTCTGTGCACTGTGGCACACACTGCTTCTGTGCACTGTGGTACACACTGCTTCTGTGCACTGTGGCATACTGCTTCTGTGCACTGTGGCACACACTGCTTCTGTGCACTGTGGCAGACTGGGAATTTGCACTTCACATTGTCACCATAACAAATCACCATGAATTGGTGGCTGAAAGAACACCACTGGTTGTGCACCACCTGTCCATTTATCCCAGTAATCTCCTGAAACCCATGTCTACCTGAGTTCAGTTCCCAGAATTCACAGCAGATGGAACCAACCAGGGGTCTCACAGCCCGGAGTGTGGCCTGTCCTCTCACAACCATTATTCTCTCAACCCTCATAGTCCACCCAGAGATGTATAAGAATGGTCATTGATTTTTAAAAGGGAAGAAAGCACACCAAGAGGCCATGAACTTGAAAAAGAGCAAGGAGGAGATATGAGAGACTTCAGAAGAAGAAAAGGAAAGGCAGAAGAAATGCAATTATATTATAATCTCAAAATTATAATAAATAATTGTTAATAAAAGGAAAGATTCCCTTGTAAAGTCAGGTGGGAAAGCAAAGTCACCTCTGAGAGGAAACTGGTTTTTGCCTTGGTTCTGTGTGAAGAGCCGAGAACACCAAGACACAGAGGTGAGTCCCTACAGTGCAATTAAACACCTTGGGTAAAAGAATGGTAAAACTGAAAATTAAATCTAATTATGTGCCCTTTAAGTACAACGTAATAGCCCCATTGGGGCTTAAGAGATGGCTTAGATATTAAGAACATTTGTTCTTGTGCAGGACCAGGGTAAGTTCCCAGCACCCACCTGGAAGCTCACCGCCATCTATACCTTCAGTTTTAAGGGACCTGATACCCTCTTCTAGATTCTGCAGGCACCAGTTATACATATGGTATGCATACATACATACATACATACAGGCAAATGCTCATACACATGAAATAAACATTTTAAAAAGTTTTGAAAAGGAAATAAGCACACTGATTCAAGCACAGAAGAGTATTGTCTCAGCAGCCCATTCTGCCAGTCAACACAGTAAAACTCAAGCAAACAGACATGTAGGAGAAAACTACAGCCAAGATTTGCATTGTGGCCAAATATATTAACCTATAAAATAGATACAGAAATATGTAAAAAAATAATAATGGTTCAATAGAGAAGAGGAAGTGTATAGTAGAAGCAGAAATAGAGACAAAGTGCACAGAAAGCCATCACAGAGTAGAGCATACAGCCAGTGTGCTGACCAATGAAAGTGAAGACTCACTGATCTTAAATCCAACAGCTGCTTCATTTGTAACAGCTCAACAGATGTGATATAACAGGTCAAGTAACAGAACTTGAAAAGATCTCAACAGCATGTACATCGGCATTAAGAAGCATTGCATTACCATCCAAAATTGCGTGGTAGAAGACTGGAAGGACAGATGTCAGGACCAACAACTTTATCTAAGATAGGCAGAGAAGATGGGCAGATACTGGAAAAAACAGCTGAGTAGAAAAGTCCAGGATCCTGTCAACGACAGAATTGGAAAAATGGAGAGACAGCTTCTTAGGTGTGTGCCTCAACCAAAACTTTCAAGAGCTAACAGGGTCAGTGAAGGGGTGCAGGCTGCACAGCCACAGTGGTAAAGAACTGAACCTCTTCCTTCTTACCCACTTAACCATACTCTAGTCTTCATTTTGGCAGAGCTGTGAAGTTGTGGACCTGAGCTCCTGGTAGCCACTGGCTTATGTGAAGATTACTGTACTCACCATGGTGATAAAACAGTATGGCTGTGTGTGAACTAGGTTGGTTGCAAGTGCCTCTACCCACTGAGCTACCTTATCCCAAGCTGTACATTTTGATGTGTCTGGAGACTCCATTCAGATAAAAAAAAAAAGCATCTTAGCCTGGCACCAGACAAAAGAATTCCAGGAAACACACAACCTTAACCACCAGAAGCATGAGACAGAGACAGAGGCTGGGCAAGCAGCTGACTTATGGAATATTCTGGAATTAGGAGGCAAGGGCTGAAGCCTTTGGGAAATATACTTTTGAAAAATACCACACACAGTCAGTGAATCTGGAGCGCAAAAAGCATATCTAGATCCAGATACAAACTGACAATACCCTGAACAGATGTTGGGTTTATACTTGATGTTAGTGTCATTTCAGCTGCTGTGATAAAACACTCTCACCAAAAACAATTTAAGGGAGAAAGTGTTTATGTTAGCTTAGAATTCCAGGTTATAAGTCCATCACTGCAGGAAAGTCACAATGGCAGGAACTTGAAGCCAATAGTCACGTTATATCCACAGTCAAGAGAAGAGGGCGAAGTGTGCAGGCATGATTGGATGCTGCAATTTCTCCATTCTTATTCAGTTCAAAACCCCTTGTTTAGGGAATGGTGCTGCCCACACTGAACTGTGTCTTTCCATATCAGTTAAGCTAACCTCACACAGACATGCTGTCCTTCCAAGGTAGGCAATACCTCTTCGATGCCCTGTTCCCAAGTGTTTCTAGGTGTTTCAAATTGACAATTAAAGCTAATTACCCCACACCCCTAGCTGACCTTTGGGTTCTGTTCCAGCAGGAGGTGGCAGCTAAGGTCAAATGATTAGGATGAGAGGAATGTCAAGTACAGAGACAACTTGTAAAGATCGGGGACATGAAGGGAAGGAATAGTTTCTATGATTAATAACTATGGAGGTTAGGACAAAAAAGACTGAAGTACTTACCAGGCTGACTTCAGAGAGAACAAAGAAGACTTCATGGATGTAATGTGTATAAGGATGTGTAGATAGATGCATAAATGGATACATGGATGAAGGATGGATGGAGGATAGATGGATGGATGGATGGATGGATGGATGGATGGATGGATGGATAAATGAAAGGATGGATGGATGATGGGTGGATAGATTGTTACATGGATAGATGGATGGAAAGCAACTGAACAAGTTAATAACTAGGCTGACAATATCATAGTAACCCACAGAAGACTCTAGGATAGGCAGGGTACCTGATTTCTGAACTGTCTAATTTTCAAGAAAAGGTTAAAAGCCAAACAAAACTATATGCAAATAATAGACCAACCTCAAGAGAAAATAAAAAACCCTAACAGAAACCATCCCCCAGAAATGCCAGACATGGAACTATTAAACATGTTTATGCAACTGAAGGGAACCAGGATGGTGACATATAAACAAGACACTTCCAATAACTTCCTCAAATTCTTCTGGAAACCAGAATAGTTATTAACTCATGCCTTGAAGCCAGAATCACTCTGGTCCTGAAGCCAGAAACCACAAGAAACTCCATATCAAACATTAATCATGTAAGTAAGTGCAATGCTCCTTAGCGGGTTCAGGGACAGGATTTTTATTACTGTTTCCCAGTGCTTCACTGGAATTGTAGCTATAGCAGCCAGGAGACAAAGTGAACAGGAGGAAAGGCATCCAATTGAAAGAGGAAAAGTAGAACCATTTATTGTCACACAAAACAGTAATCTACGAACAGATATTAAACCCAGCAAAACTAACAAACGGATTTAACTAAGTTGCTCCCCAAAGTCATTTCCATTTCAGCCAAGAAGGAAAAATGTAGAACTGAAGTAGACATCTCCGTCTTTGGATATCATTTGTTAAGCAATGAACTCATATCTTCCCAGAACCCACACTCTAAGTCTTATGTACCAGTGATGTTCAGAGGTAGAGCCTCCAGAAAATATTATGACAAATACATACATTTATTTATTTATTTATTTATTTATTTATTTATTCATTCATGTTTTTAAAGACAGGATTTCTTTCTGTTGCACTGGCTGTCTTAGAACTCACTCTGTAGACCAGGCTAGCCTCAAACTCATTGAAATCCACCTGCCTCTGCCTCCTGAGTGCTGGAATTAAAGGCATGTGCCATCACTGCCTAGCTTGGTATGGGTATCTTTTAAAGAAGAAATATGAGGTGATCTTGGCTCTGTTATCTAGCCATTGTTCAAGGTCTTAATAAAAACAAAACCACCACAAAAGACAAAAAGGTGTCCTGGCAACTGGCCTTGGACTTTTCTAGTCTCCACTATCTTAGGAAAACAATTTATTGCTTAAATAATCCAGTCTATGGCAATTTATTATAGCTACTTAAACTAACACTGAATACAAATGAACAAAATGGCTAGGAATAATTTTATTCAATGTGTTAAAAGATGCACATGATAAAAGTTACAAAATATTGTTAAAATTCTCCGTGATTCAGTCATTGTATGTAAACCGAATAAATATATCAACAGATAAGTGGGCAGTGTGGTGTGTATACAGAGTTTGATTTTATACAGCTGTAAGATGAAGGAAATTATTTACACTCACAGGAAAGTAGGTGAGACTGGAGGTCCCTGTCTTAAATGAGACACAGACCTAGAAAGACAAATAGAGTGTGTGTGTGTGTATGTGTGTACAAGCACACATGTGTGCCTGTGTATTCACATGTATGTGTGTACATGCATACCAAATGTAGCAGACTATGAATACGGAGGAGGTCTGTAGGAAGTGAAAGGAAAACATGTGGTCGTGTGGTAAGAAAACTGAAGGGAGGAAGCAGATCCTCAAGCCGGAGAGGAAGGGTGGGCAGGCCATCGGAGAGCAGAGTGATAGCAGCAAAGTATTATGATACACTCATAAGAAAAAGTCACTGGGATGCAACAAAATACAATGTTACACTGGTATGAAAAAGACACTGGGACACAAGAAAATACAATGTTACACTCATGAAAAAGTCACTGCAATGCTCATTTCTATGCGCCCCAATGAAAAGACAACTGCAGGTAAAATTAACACAAGAGACATAGGTACATATGAAGACGCCTCATGCTCATGAACTGATAGCCTTAATACTATGAAGATGGCAATAGTACTTGATGCTATCTAGAATCAGTACAGCTTCTTTACAAATGCAATAGTTCTCTTTCTAAATGGAAAAGACAACCTTAAGTTCATTTATTGACAAGGACACTTGAGGCTCCAAAACAGTCTTCGAAATGACAGACAATGTTGAAGAGTTAACTCCCCCAGCTTTAAACTTTTACCAAGCTACACTTGGTGAAGTACTGCTATGTTCTATCACAAATGCAGACATATAACCCAACAGAACACTGAGTACAGAAATAAAGCCATGCTTCTCATGCTAACTGGGTCTTCTGAGTACATAAATAAAGCCATGCTCCTCATGCTAACTGGGTCTTCACAAGTGTGCCAGGACCATGTAATCCTCCCCAACAAGTGTTGTTAGAATAACAACATATCTACATATTATGGGTGATGGCATGCCACTGTCCACACCGTACAGAAAACTGGCAAAAATGACCCACTGACTTATGTATAGATACAAATGGTTTGAGTAAAAAATGCGGTTATTGGGAGAAAGCCTAGGTGTCAATTGTGCTGCTGAGTTTGTTGACATGTTCATCAATAGGAGCAACTGAAGCGTGAGGAGCAAAAGTGAATCAATAAATTTGATTTCCTCAAATTAAATACTTCTCAACAACATGGTAATACCATGGCTGTAATCCCAGCACTCAGGAGCTAGCTTGAAACTTCATGAATAGACCTCCATCTCTAAAATAATTAAAATAAAATAAAATAAAATAAAATAAAATAAAATAAAATATAATAAAATAAAATAAAAAAATAAAATACAGACAGTCCTCGAGGTAAGGAAAAATATTTACAAGTCAAGCAATTTTGTAAGGGTTTTGTCAATTACTATATAGATTTATATTTCAACAGAAAAGAGAAAAATAGTTCAATTAAGAAGTATAGAGTAATCAAGGATTGTAACAGAATTTTTTCCCTAAAAAGACACCCCCCAAATTTAGTAAAATTTGGAGTGATGTTTAAGATCATAACCCAAGAGGGGAATGTAAATCAGCAGCCCAATGAGGCCATTTGCACTGGAGAGGAAAGCAACAGCAACCAAGAAAGCACACTTTGCTTAGCCCCCTTCTATCTATTCATTGCCCCACTTCTGTGTTTAAACTCCATCCTTGTGGCTATCCAGCAAAACCTTTAGAATGTGTCAGCCAAGGAGTCTTTGCACCAACCCAGAAGTTAAGAATGTCAACAGTAATTCCCTCCTCCTTGCCACTACCTGCCTGATACTTGTAGCAAAGCATCTGAAAAGTGCTTTGACATACTGACGACAGACTGTCTTTTGTTCTGCTACTATAAAAATGTCCTGGAGCTTTCTGCATTGGAACGTTTCCCGGGGCAACCTGAGCCCGTGTTCCCGAACCATCACCACCCATACTCCAGATAAGAATAAATGGGAGTTCCTTTTGAGGTGTTTTGGATCTGCAGAAAGTGGTCATCACTGAGGGTCAGCATACTGCATATCAAATGCAAATGCTCTCTCTCTCTCTCTCTCTCTCTCTCTCTCTCTCTCTCTCTCTCTCTCTCTCTCTCTCTCTCTCTGCTCTGGAGAGCTTAGAACACTTCCCTTAAGACTCCAGACGATAGGCTAAGCGGTAAGATAAAAACATTCTATCTGTTTGGGAAAGGCGAACTGCCCTTTGCAAGGAGCAGGAGTTCATGGTCTGCAAACTTTCTTCACATGTAGTTCTGCTCAATTCCTCCTAGAATAACAGTGCATGTCCCAGTTAGATACTGTTCTCACGCATGTGTTCCTGTACTCAGCTGGCTTGCCAAAACTAGCCCATACAGGCAAAATGCCATGGAGTTCTGGCCTTTTGAGGCCCAGGTCCACAAGCCTGCACCCAGAGCACAAAAACATAGAGGAAATGGTGTTTTGTGTGGATCTAGGCTTGTTTTCCCTTTTAATAAATGTATCTAGCAAATCTTTTCCAAGCATCGTTTTAAATTTTGTCTTCAGTCCTTAGGCAGTTGTTCTGGCTGGAGTTCTATTCTTAGAAAATCAGTTGTTGATGTCTGAATGCTATAAACATGGATTTGGAAACAAAAAGCTACAAGCAAGCATAGCTTCTCAGATGGCCTGGTAATCGTTTGGCATTTAACCCCATTAAAATTATGTACAAAAGTATAAATGCAAAATAGAGCCAGAGACTCATGGCAAAGGCCAACCTGTACTTGTTATTTATCCTAAGATGTTTCTCCACCCCTGGCCTTCAAGTGTGACCTAAACTCCAGCTCGGGGCTGAGGGCTCAGAAATCCCCGTGCCCTAGCTGGCTCTGCCCCCCTTACTTCCCCGTTCTCCCTGTACAGTGCTTACTTGTTGATTCATGGGCTTTCTTCTTTTTCCTTTTCCTCCCCATTAGTCATTAGTGGTCAAACTCCATCAAAATAAAACCCACATACATCTTCTTCAATACAAACACTTCAATATTCTCCGTGATTCAGTCATTGTATGTAAACCGAATAAATATATCAACAGATAAGTGGGCAGTGTGGTGTGTATACAGAGTTTGATTTTATACAGCTGTAAGATGAAGGAAATTATTTACACTCACAGGAAAGTAGGTGAGACTGGAGGTCCCTGTCTTAAATGAGACACAGACCTAGAAAGACAAATAGAGTGTGTGTGTGTATGTGTGTACAAGCACACATGTGTGCCTGTGTATTCACATGTATGTGTGTACATGCATACCAAATGTAGCAGACTATGAATACGGAGGTCTGTAGGAAGTGAAAGGAAAACATGTGGTCGTGTGGTAAGAAAACTGAAGGGAGGAAGCAGATCCTCAAGCCGGAGAGGGAGGGTGGGCAGGCCATCGGAGAGCAGAGTGATAGCAGCAAAGTATTATGATACACTCATAAGAAAAAGTCACTGGGATGCAACAAAATACAATGTTACACTGGTATGAAAAAGACATTGGGACACAAGAAAATACAATGTTACACTCATGAAAAAGTCACTGCAATGCTCATTTCTATGCGCCCCAATGAAAAGACAACTGCAGGTAAAATATGCAGATCAGCTGGATCTTCCCTTCCTTGAACATTTTTGCTCATCAATTATTTAGTCTTGTCAGGGACTGACATGCATCAATGTTTCCCAAATGTTTATTTTTCAGGGTGCCGCTGCATGAGAGAATGGCGTGGTTACACCAATCTCTGAGATACTGGACTAAATTAGGGAGAGAAAAGTATTTTCTGGTGGAGGCCTTGAAGGTTAGCAATGTGGTAAGGGCCCCAGGAGTCCTCTGAAATCCTGGAAGGAGCAGCAGGAGTTTATCAAAAGAGCTCTTGTGCTCTGCCCGTCCTCTGGCTCAAAATTATGGGTGGGGTTATTTGGGAAATGGGGTAAAAAGTATATTTTTGTGTCTGGCTACTATTAGAGAAACTACTTTTTTTTTCTTTCTAAAATTAAAATTAGCAAATCTTCAGGAAAGCAAGATCAAATTGAAAGCATTCAACTCTGAAGAGGAAATAATCCATCATTAAGTTCTCACTGGACATTAAAAACCGATAAAATTACAGCTTTTAGGACAAGGCAGCCTACTTTTGATCCCCTGAGAAGCTCTCCAGCCAAGGAGCACAGGCAGACACGTGAAGACAGCCATGTGTCTCTGTAGAAGCCAACAGTTCCCCGAACAATAAAAGCTAAACACAACATGTTCTGATTATCTAAAATTTAATTGGAGGTCATGTGCTTCTGTGTTATTATACTAGTCTGTGTGCTTGTTCCCTAGTCGGTTTGAAAAGGCTCCTGTTCTAGGAATTCTGGAGGGTGGCTGGTGGGAGCTGCAGTTCAAACACCACCGTAGGCTTGGGACTTACAAGCATCAGCCTCGCTGGACTGAGTGAATCCTAAGCAGACACAGACGGTGCCGGTCATTACCTTTTCGTATAGTCGGCGTGTCGCTGTCTGCAATCAGCTGCAGACAGTCTTGAATGACTGAAAAGTAAACAAACAAACAAACAAACAAAAAAAACCACAGTGTTTTAGTTATTGGCAGAAGCCAGAAGGCCACAAAGATATAGCTAACCCTCTGTCCCTAGGAGCACTAACAGCGTCACACCGCTTGTAGAATGGTGTCCTCGTGGCACCTTTGTGAAATTGCCCCCTTTAAACACAGAGTTCTTGACACCCAAGGCTAGGCCACAGTGTTTTGGAAACACAGTGAGAGGCTATCTGTACCATCCAATCTCAGCTACACTGAAATATTTCTGAGGCAGAATTATTCCTTTTGATTTCTTTATACTTTTATTATTTAAAATAAAACAATTAACACATTTAAATACAGGTTGATCATATTCTTCCACTCCCCTAAGTCCCTCCAGATCCACTCTCCCTCCATACCCACCGAACTTTAATATCTTTCTCAAGAGAAAACAAAACAAAACAAACAAAAAACCCAATTCAATAAAACCCCTCAAACCCAACGAAACAAAACACTGAACAGAAAACAACAACAACAAGCAAACAAGCAAGCAAAAAACAAACAAACAAACAAACAAACAAACAAAAAACCATCAAGCCATTACCTGTTGCTATATTTTTCCAACCTAATTACCCGGTAAAAGAAATCTCAACTCAATGAGTAACAATACAAGCTATAAGCCCAGACTGGCAGACCTCCCACTACACTACTCTATTCCCATCTATATTATCCCATAGAACTTTCGGTTGCTCCAGGCCACCAGCTTCTCCAGCCTCTCCTTCTATCCTCCGTAGCTCCTCCCCCTTCCTCCTGCCCAACCATTGGCTCAAGCCTTTATTTGAAAAGTTAAGGTGGGGAGAAGGTTCGCAAGGCAACTCCTCTTCTGCAGCCTGTGAGGAGTGGAATTAGCAGCAAAATACAAGCCCAGGGCTATCCACAACAATAACCAAATAAAAGAACAAAAAAAGCTCTGGTGTCCACTAAGTTTTCATCAACTGCTCCTGGACGTGAAGCCCACCCTGAGTGGTTGACATACCCCGGGTCACTTCTTTGGAGAAAACTGATCTTCCTGCTCCCAGCAGGTATAAATGACAGCTCAGCTGTTAAGTTTTATCCTAGTGGCTAGGTTTTCATTCATTCATTCATTCATTCATTCATTCATTCTTTTAAAAAAATAAAATATAATATAATAATATGAAACAAAAACTATCACATTGAATTTGGACAGGATAAACCAACAGAAGAAAAAGAACCCAAGAGAGGACACAGGAGTCAGAGAGCCACTCATTTACACACTCAGAAATCCCATGGAAATGCTAAACTGGAAACTCTGACATACCCTGAAGAGCTGGTGTAGACCCAGGCAGGTCCTTTGGTTTTTACATACACGATATACTTGAAGAGTTACATTCATAAGGATTTTCTAAACTAATTTTCATTTAAGAAAATTCTAACATTAAATAGTGACTTGCTACAAAAAAGTATGATTTTTTTGCCATGCCTAAAAATGAAATTGGTGCCAGGATTTACTGACAGACAGAAGTGGTAAATACCACCCTAAGGCGTATTCTGTGTATTCTGTCTTGATATTGGCAGGAACTCTAAACATCAGGTGCTGGAAGGGAATATTAACAGCTTTTACAGAGCCTCAGAGATGCCAGAATGAGATAAGAGTTTAAATTCTATTTTGCTCAAGAGCCAAAGTCAAGTTTTTTTGGCAGAATATTCTGGATGGAAGAGAAAACAGACAAACACCCCAAACAAACAAACAAAAACGTTTAAAATATGATCTAAGGTTCTCTGAGGTTACACAGTCAATGAGGCCTCCTGGAATCATCAGGTCAAACCTACACATATCCAGGGAAAAAACAATAACTGTTAAATAAAGAAAATGGTCCAAAACAAATGCAGGGCCTTTCTGCTGACGTGTAAGGAGAACCACAAGAAGCAGTAAAAGCCTTTGCAAATGCAAATCATAAATCTAAGCATGCATTAAAAAATTAAAAATTAAAAGTACTCAGGAGGCAGAGGCAGAGGTATCTCTAAGCATTCAAGGGCAGACTGGTCTACAAAGTGCATTCTAGGTCATCCAAGCTTGCACCAGCCTTCCCTCATCTACCCCTTAAAAAAAACTAATAATCAAGCTTTATAAAAAAAAGATTTATTTATCTATTTAAATTTATTTACATTTCAAGTGTTATCCCCTTACCTGGTTTCCCCCCTCCTGGAAACTCCCTATCCCATCCCCCACCCCCTGCTTCTATGAGGGTGTTCCTCTACCCACTTACCCACTCCCACCTCCCTGTCTTCAATTCACCTACACTGGGGCATCTATTGAACCTTCATAGGACCAAGGACCTCTCCTCGATTGATGTCTGACAAGGCAATCCTCTGCTACATATGCAGCCAGAGCCATGTGTACTCCTTGGTTGGTGGCTTAGTCCCTGGAAGCTTTGGGGAGGGGGGTCTGTTTGGTTGATATTGCTGTTCTTCCTGTGGGGTGGCAAACCCCTTCAGCTCCTTCAGTCCTTTCTCTAACTCCTCTACTGAGGACCCCAGACCACAATCAAACTTTTTATTAGTGTATATTCATTGTACAAAGTAATGACTGTCGTAAAGTCATTTTTCAATATACTATGTATTCTGACTCTGAACACATTCGCTTGTTATCCTCTTTTGCCCTCTCCTATGAGGCCATCTCCTCTTCCCAATTAATCCCCCTTCTACTTGTGTGTGTGTGCACGTGCGTGTGTATGCCTGCTGATTAAATGAAGCAATGCTGATGTAATCTTAGAATCTATACCCCTGTAGGAACCCACAAAGTAACACTGTTAGTAGTGTTAGCGCTGTTGGTTTTTAACACAATGCAGTTGGATCGCTGGGAACTTGCTGGAGGACACTAGTAGAGCGTTCTGTACTAACTGAAGGTAATAAAGGCTAGGTGCAAGCACTTCCTATTGGAATTACTTTCCGACTGTTTCTTTAAGCTTAGTAGGACAATGCCACAGCCCTAATATCTGTGTCCTACCAAGCATAACTGTTCAAACCCACCACCAAACTGGTAGTAAAATATCATAATTTAATTTTGGCTGAACTAAAACTTGGTTCTAGCCTACACATTGAAAAAAAATAGTTTGGCATGTATCATGAGAAATATAACCCTTAGAAGAAATACAACCTTTAGAATAGAAACTGTTGTGAGAAGTGCTCCTCAGAGATGAAACAGGCCTTCACGGCTGCTGGGTGCCGGGACCTCAGGAATACGCACCAAGTGAGCCACTTCCTCACTAGCACGGGGCCAAGAGGGTCTCGGGGCTTTGAAATACATGCTTTTCTCTTTTAAGAAATTTGAAATTTTCTACCATTAAACTTTTTTCCAGTTTCTATTATGAGAGTCATTTGATAAGCAGCTTATTTTATAATGTCTATAGCAGTGCAACAAAAGATTTGCTGCACAATAAACCAAACTCGGACAATTGCAGTATTTCCCAATAGGGTAGATACACAGCCATACCATCCTAGAGATCCACCGTCTAATGAAAGAAGCAGCTGTTGATAAAACTGAGAAATTCATTAATAGTGCTTAGTATTTCATGGGTTTAAAAATACCTCTCCCCCTCCCACAACTGAAATGTCTAACAAAGTTTTCCTCTCAGCTAAGTTGGCAGTAGAACCCATCAAAGACTGAACCACAAGAAGGTATTGCTAGAAACCATGACACAGTGGTATACAAAACCATGATGAATAATCTGAGAATGGTCACATTTTAGATCTCAAGAATATTTACTCATAATAAACTGCATAATATATCTAAAAGGAAAAGATTGGCTCTGTGAAGTAAGTAGTTTATAAAGTGAAATTCCTGAAGGATGAACACAGCTGCCCTCACTCAATATTGGTGTGAGGAGAGCCAGCAGTGTTAGTTGGGGCTCTTAAATGTTACTCATATGGAAAGCTTGTCTCCCTATCTAAAAGCTACAACTAGCAATACAACATCCACATACTTTTTAAGGTTTATTTGACTTACATTTCCTTTTATCTTTCTTTGTTTCTTTGTTTCTTTCTTTGTTTCTTTCTTTCTTTCTTTCCTTCCTTCCTTCCTTCCTTCCTTCTTTCTTTCTTTCTTTTTTTTTTTTTTTTTTGGTTTTTCGAGACAGGGTTTCTCCGTGTAGTCCTGGCTGTCCTGCAACTCACTCTGTAGACCAGGCTGGCCTCGAACTCAGAAATCCGCCTGCCTCTGCCTCCCAAGTGCTGGGATATCCACATACTTTTTAATCAAGAAAATTTGGAGCACATGATTTGAAACAGGAAGGAAGCCACTAAAGTGTGCTGTTGCTTTATGTATCAAGCTGAATCTAGTTGGCTGTATAATATTTCAACAAATCAAAGTCTAATATAAACAAAGCAACCATTAGTAAATGTGCATGGTTATGACTGGTTCATGAGGAAAAAAAAGTCACACACAAAGATTTTCTCCTGCAACATAGTTTCCCAGTGTCCCTGACAACTACTTTGCCAGTCATGTCAAGGACAGAGAAAAGCCAGACTCGAGAAGATGCTGCAGTGGAAGAGCGCCCCATAACCCCCTGTTTACAAGACTGAGGGGTGGGTCTCCGTCCTGTAAACATTAGACAGCTCACAACATCTTTGCTGCTTCCTGTTTCTTTCTAGTTACCATAAGCTGGGATCTTGGGTACATTTTTCCAAATCTATAATCTATAATCTATCCTCAAACCCAACTAAACTATTCCTGTCCATGGTGGGGACAAGTACAGAAGCAGTCTGTTCCTGCTTGGGAAGTAAACGTCTATATTTGAAAATAATTACTGGTTCCCCAAATAACCAACTAGTCCTGTTATTGTTGCTGTTGCCAAGGAGACAGACACCACACAGCAGAAACATGGCACACTGTCAATCGTGGAGAACACACAGCTTCCATTGAAAAATGCTTTATGACAGTCATTACTTTGTACAATGAATATATACTAATGGACAGCCGACAGATAATGAAGTCAGACCATAATTCTGCCCCTTATCTAATATGTATTTTGTAGTGTTATCAAAGCCAGATTCTATTGAAATTTGCAGGTATTTTGTAGTAAATGGAAGGTGCTTGTTTATTTGCTAGTTGGTTGTTATATATATATATATATATATATATATATATAGAGAGAGAGAGAGAGAGAGAGAGAGAGAGAATTGCTAATTTATTATCATATTATCATAAACTTTATGCTTTGTTCTGTTCTTCCAAATTCCCTTGGCTCACCTAAAATGTGTTTTCACCCCTGGGAATATTTACAAAAAAGTCTATTGCAGCATACAATACAGATTCTGCATTTTCATGTTTATTGTACACCTATTTGTAACAGCTAAGCTATGGAATACTGCCTACATTGTCCATCTAATGAACGTTTAAAAAGTGGAATGTATCTAAGATAAAGTTTTATTCAGGCATAAAATAAATTATGTCATTTTCAAAAAAATGGATGGATGGTAGATTGCCAAACTAAGTGAAATATGACAGAATCAAGAAGATAAATATGTATATTTGCTAAATATAATAAATATGTATATGTGAAATCTACATTTATATCTATGGTAGGATGTTAGGATGTATACAACACACATATAACACGTAGTCACACAAACACATATAACACAAAAGTAAAGAGGGGAGTTACTTGGAAAGAGCCCACATACTGTTGTTTCTGGGGAGATGCAACACACACATCTAGTCACCCCAGATCAAGGACCCATGACAGACCAAAGTATGGACACCATCAAAATCCAACTTGGTGAATCCTGAGTTGTTTTTATTGGGGTTACTTATAATGCAGGAATGACTCAAAGACAGCTGTATCACCAAAGTCTACCCCCAGCATGGGTGACAGCTTCAAAGCTGGGAACCTGTAACTCAGTGCACAGCCTGCAATCCTCTCGAGAAGTTGGAGAGTGTCCTTTCCAGGTGCCCTAGTTGGTCTAAACCTCTTCCCGGCAGCTCAGTTGGTTCCTGCTTCTTTCAGGCAGGTGATCTGGTCTCAGAGTCTTCTCTGCTGCCTCTCCCCACTGAGGATTTTCTTTGCATCTCAGCTTTTGCCTTAGTTAGGGTTTGCATTGCTCTAAAGAGACACCATGACCAAAGCAACTCTTATAAAGGACAACCTTTCATTGTGGCTGGTTCAGAGGTCCATTATCATCATGGTGGGAAGCATGGCAGCATCCAGGCAGCGATAGCACTGGAGGAGCTGAGAGTTCTGTAACTTATTCTGAAGGCAAACAGAAGACTGGCTTCCAGGCATCTAGGAGGAGGGTCTAAAAGCTCACTCCCACAGTAACACACTTCCTCTAACAAGGCCACACCTTTTAATACTGCCATTCCCTGTGCCAAGCATATTCAAACCACCTCATTTCACTTTCTGGCCCTCATAGGCTTGTTCAAATACACGAGTCTATGGGGGCATAGCATAATGCAAAATTCATTTAGTCCAGTGTCTGGGATTGGTACTAAGGAGGTCACTTCACCTCCAGCTCTGCCCTCTGTAGTACTCTAGGCTCTGGTTGAATCTACTCCACTGTTGTCCCTGTTCTCGGTGGTCATTCCATGGTATTGGCATCTCCAATACGCTGGACTTGTCCACTGCAACTAGGCTTCACCAAAAGCCTCTCATAGGCTCTCTTCATGGTGCCAAGCCTCAATTTCTTTGCATGACTCCTTCAGTCCTCGGCCATCAACTGCACCTAAGGCTGCACCTTCACCAGTGGCCTTCTCTGATCTCTCACAGTGCCAAGCCACAGCTGTTCTCCATGACCCCTTCATACCTTCAATGCCAGTACCACCTGGGTGATTCTTAAACATTATCAAATTCAGCTTCAGCATGAGACAAAACCTTGGCTATCTCTGGAACACAGCTTCTTTGCGAGCTCAGAAAACACTTCCCGGAAGATTTTACCCCAGTGATATTGTCTCTCCTTAATCGCTGCTAATTTCTTAGCTCTAGCTAACCAGCATCAGTTGTCCCAGGAGTCCCTTCTAGTCTTGACACTAAAGCCAGAGCCACGTAGCCAAAGGTGCTGATTTTGGCTACTTACTGGGACTGGAACATGACCCTCTTGTTATTATCACCAGTTTTCTGTTTCCAACTCCTTCTCAGCCTAAGCTTGTCTGTCCTTGAAATTGCTCTGTAAACTGACATTGACCTCAGAGATCTGCATGTCTCTATCTTCTGAGTTCTGGGATTAATGGTATTTACCAGACCGGCCTTGAATTCAGGAATCTGCCTGCTTCTGTCTCCTGGGATTAAAGGTATGCACCACCTTGCCTGGGCCTAAACTGTTCATGACCACTGTTCCTCAAGAACTGGATCAAAAGCCTGTGTCTTCCGACCTGAAGATCTGTTATCACAGTTGTGCTCTTCATTTCTGGATTGTAGTTCATTCCAGATTAAAATCCCAGATGAAAACAATCATCAAGTCCCTTGTTCAACTGCAAAAACATAATAAACTTAGTGGGATGGAATCTTTCTTCAAGAACACAGTCCCTTTGTTTATCTCCTTGAACATAAGCTTCAGCTCCATTCATTGTTCCTGGTGTCCCTTTAATACTTGAACCACAAATATTCCCCCCTTTCTCAACTTGTTCCTTTTCATCCAAATGATCTTAATAAAAGTAAACTTTAGTAACCACAGAACAGAATTTATACCAGGCTGGGTTTTTTTTGTTTGTTTTTTTGTTTTATGTTTTTGTTTTGTTTGGTTTGGTTTTTTGGTTTTTTATAGCCCTGGCTGTCCTAGAACTCACTCTGTAGACCAGGCTGGCTTCAAACTTAGAAATCCACCTGCCTCTGCCTCCCAGAGTGCTGGGATTACAGGTGTGTGCCACTGTCACCCGGCTTATACCAGGCTGTTTTGAGACTTCCTTTGTCAAAACAATTAATCTAAATCTCTTTGCCTTAGCCTCAGATAGACTTTTCAGACAAGGGTAAAAAGCAGCCACATTCTTCACCAAAATATCACAAGAACAGTCAATAGGCCACATACTAAAATTCTTCTTTGAAACAACCTGACCCAGTTCTGCACAGTTCAAGTAACTCTCAGCACTAATGTCTTCCATATTCTTACTAGGATGGCCCATTAAGTCCCAGTTAGAGCATCCCACTACTTTCCAAAGTCCCCAAATACATCTCCCTCCAAACAAAAGCATGGCTAGATCTATCACAGCAATACCCTAATCCCTGGTACCATGTTCTGTCTCAGTAATAGTTTGCATTGCTGTGAACAGACACCATGACCAAGTCAACTCTTATAAAGGACAAGGTTTAATTGGGGCTGGCTTACTGGTTCTGAGGTTCAGTCCACTATCATCATGTTGAGAATGGCGGCATCCAGGCTGGCATGGTGCAGGAGGAGCTGAGAGGTCTACATCTTGTTCTGAAGGCAAATAGGAAAAGACTGGCTTCTTAGGCAACTAGGAGGAGAGCCTAAAAGCTCATCCCCACAGTGACACACTTCCTCCAACAAGGCCATATCCTCTAATAATGCCATTTCCTGTGCCAAGAATATTCAAACGAAGCTAGTTTCCTCTGGTCTGAGAAGGGCTCTCAGCTTTTATTGCTTACTCTAGCAGGGAAGGTTCTACTGAATCTGGTCAGTTTCTGGGACTTCCTGAAGCTATTTTAAATGTTTAGCTTCCTGTTTAGGGAGATTCCTGCAGGATAGAATGTTCCAATCTTAGAGGAAACTGTTACATGATATAGAAGATGGTAAAGGGCAGCAGGGTTAGGTATGTAGCATTAAAGTTCATGATATACTGTATGAAACTAACGGAACCTCAACTTTTTCTAGGTAATATACATCAATTCTTAATTTCAAATAAAAACCATGTTTTTGCCTAATGGAAAACTTTATACAGAGGTCCCCAGGGAGCATCCTCTGCCACATTGGCTCCTCTCTCTCCCTTTCTCATTTATTTCAGAGTAACTACACAATGCCATCCAATGGTGGTCTGCCCAACTGGACAGGACCTAGCTCTCCAGAGACAAGTGTGTCCTTTAAAGGACACCATCCCTTGGATGAACTCGCACCTGCCTGGAGGAGCTCACCTATAAAAACAACTAGATAGACAGATGATTACCAGCTCTCCCAGGTTCACTGACGGTGCTGTACTAAATGCTCAGACAGAGGAGGCTTACAACAGCATGGCACAGGCCATTGTTTAAAGGAAATCCAGGTAGGAAGTCAAGCAGCTCTTACATCATATCCATAAGCAAAAGCAGAAAGCAGAGAGAGAGAGAGAGAGAGAGAGAGAGAGAGAGAGAGAGAGAGAGAGAGAGAGAGAGAGAAGGAGAGAGAGAGAGAGAGAGAAGGAGAGAGAGAGAGAGAGAGAAACACTTCCTTGCCTGCTGGCTCATGCTTGTCTATCTTTCTTCATTCTCCCGTAGTTCAGAGCCTCCTGCCCATGAAATGGTAAGACTCAGAATGAACTGAGTCTTCTCCATAACTGAACAGCCAAGGCACTCTCCCAGAGGTATGACCACAGGCCAACCTGAAGTAGATAATCCCTCAAAAGATTCTCTTCTCAGGTGACTCCAGGGCATGCCGATTTGACTTAAAACTCACCTGGAATTATTAATACCAACAGCATATCACCTGAAATTATATAGTCATTTTGAAAATAACTATTCATGTCTGAAAAGTACAAAAGCTAAAATCATGAAGAAATATTGATGTTTCAAGGGAGAGTTAGAAAGATGTCCCCTGGCATCCTGCACAATTCTGATACTCAGAAAGCTGACTTCTCTACTGTTTTCCACATGCTCTTTTCCAGGATTCTATCAACTTACATGTATCACTCATTTGTTTTCTCTGTGTGTCTCACCATAAAGGATGACTCCAGAGAACACACTCACTGCTGCATTTGGCTGCACTGACTGGCTTGGCTTCCCGGCTCTTATTTCCCAAAACTTCTAACTCAACCGGAACAGGGTTTAGATAATTGGTTATCAGATCAGTATTTCCAATTTTAAAGGCATTTTTGGAAATTGAACAGATGCCAGCTCTTGCAACACACACACACACACACACACACACACACACACACACACGGCAGGGTTCAGGGGAGCCTGACCACTGAAAAAGAGGAGGAAAAATAATGAGCAAAGACTGGGTCAAAGGTCACCTAGCAGCAGCCAGCTGTTCTAGGAAGGGGCCGGCCCATGCCTGGTCAAGTTCACCTAAATGGCAGAGGTCTACACTGCTTTCCTCAGACATGGTGCAGCCTGCAGGTCGAGCTATGCCGGAAAGGCTAAGCCAACGTTTCCAAT
Source organism: Apodemus agrarius (assembly GCA_964023405.1). Classification (NCBI taxonomy): domain Eukaryota; kingdom Metazoa; phylum Chordata; class Mammalia; order Rodentia; family Muridae; genus Apodemus; species Apodemus agrarius. The sequence continues at coordinate 5,516,223 of OZ030023.1, read as the reverse complement.
TTGGAAGACATCACAGCTTTCCCGCCCTTGGATTGGATTACGGAGACCAAGAAAGGCCACTCAAAAATAGTATTGGCATTTCTCTTTATCCAAGAAAAGCCTCGTGTTACAATATTAGGTATTAAGTTTCCATGTTATCTCCTCATTTCTTTTTTTTTTTCTTTTTTTTTTTTTTTTGGTTTTTTTTTTCAAGGCAGGGTTTCTCTGTGTAACCCTGGCTGTCCTGGAACTCACTCTGTAGACCAGGCTGTCCTCGAACTCAGAAATTCATCTGCCTCTGCCTCCCAAGTGCTGGGATTAAAGGCGTGCGCCACCAACGCCCGGCTTATCTCCTCATTTCTAAATTTTACAATTGATTGTTAAGTGCAGTATAGCACCCTGAATGGAACCTAAACTCCCAAGCTGCAGCTGGTGTTGAGTTCCTGGAGGAGCACTGGCCTGGATTTCCTCTTGTGGCCTGCTACGGGAGGCTGGACAGAGGTATCCCAAAGACTCTGAAGTATCTTTGCAACCCTGTATAACTCAACACCCAATTCCAAACTGAGAAGTCTGTGTGGGTAAATGGATAAAAACAAGGCGGACTGAGCCAAGTTGTCCAATAATTATTTGGAGATAAAGTGCAGATAATTCTCGCATGGTTGCGAATCTTACACGATTTGGACCCTCGCTCTGTTGACCGCTGGGCCCCTCCGCCCTCCATGTCTCCCAGCTGTCCCTGTTTCCACCTTTGCTTTGCCGCCACGACTGTTGCAGGCGCGTTGATAAATGTTACCACGGAATAATCGATACAATGTTTTTAGAAAAGAGTTCTTTCTTTCTAGAATCAAAAACAGGTATTATGTTTAATTTCCCTGTTGACTAACGTGAGGAAATGCTGAAGCTTGAACCTGGGGTCCTGTGCATGCGAGGCAGACGCTGGACCACTGGCTGCCTCCTCTTCCCTGTTTGATTTTGATTTGAGGCAGGCTTCACTAAGCTGCCTCGGTCACTCATCATGTGACCCTCCTCCTTTCTTGGCTCGAGAGTAGCTGGGATGACCGCTAATTTTGTTTGTCAGTAAGCTATCTGAAAGAAGACACCTTTTTTAGGCTCTAAAGATGTTCTTATTTGGATTGTGAAACGAATAAAATCATAGCTGGTGAAGGCTCAAAGCTCAGGCCAGTGTGATGGCAGTTTTAAGGAAACTAGATTATGTAATATTTTCAAATTATGTTGCTTTAGTTTTCTTTATTATTTTTAAGAATCTTTCCAAACACATTTAAAGGATTAAGAGTGAATTGGTGGTTATGATAAGCTATTTGGCAATTCTTTAATTCTGGATTTCCCCCACATTTCTGTTTATTATACTGTAATAAAAAGACCTTTTAAAATGCACTAAGCTTAATAAAATATAATTCAAATTCAAAATAACTAAAAAAATAGTGTGCCAAAATTCTAAGTTTTAAAATTAAGTGAAAGTACTAATTGTTCCTGCAGGACAGGAGAATTGGCAGGGATCTGCCTTTCCTCTCTACTGTTGTCAGATGAGGTAGGATGGAGATGCCCACAGCTCAGAAACAGATAGAAGCAGCTCTCAAACAAGGGCCTCCGTGGACCCTTTGAAAGTAAAAGTGACTCCCCAAGGTTATTTTAAGTCCAAGAAAATAATCAGAACAACCAGATGTGTAACAAAAATTTACAAAAATGAATAAATTTTTCTCAATTAAAAACTAAAACTCTATTAAACCACAATAGAAAATTCCTTGTGTTTCATATAACTTTTTAGATAATCACAATGGTCACTGATAACAAAATAAAATTTCCTGATTCAAAATAAAATTTCCTGATTTGAGAGTATATAAAACAAGAGTTGATACTTTAATTGTCCAGGAACAGAAGACATTTCCTTTCCTTGACACTCATATCTAAAATTTTATCATTTTGGGTTTATGAGTATTGGGGAAATATATGGAAAGAAAATATATGTATATCATACACTGACAGTACAGTGTTCTTTAAACTTTACAAATTGTTAATTAATTTCCCTCTCCCAGTTGCAGCAGTCTGAAATATTTGGATGCATAAAATCACAAATCTAGGGATGGAAAAATGGCTCAGCCGTTAAGAGCACTGACTGCTCTTCTGGAGTTCCTCAGTTCAAATCCCAGCAACCATATTGTGGCTCACAACCATCTGTAATGAAATCTGATGCCCTCTTCTGGTGCGTCTGAAGACAGCTACAGTGTACTTACATGTAATAATAAATAAATCTTTAAAAAAATCACAAATTTATGAAATGTGCAAGTGGAAATTATTTAAAAAATAAATCATTACAGGATATTTAACACTAGTATTCCTCTCTCTCTCTCTCTCTCTCTCTCTCTCTCTTTCTCTCTCCTTTTTCTTCCTATGTAGCCCTGTTGGCCCAGAACTTTCCATAAAGATCATACTGGATCTTGAGCTCACAAAATTCTGCCTCCCTCTACCTCCCCACGTGCTGGAATTAAAGACATACATCATTTCTCTGGTCTTCTTTACTCTTAAAGCTCTTAAAATGAGTCTATATCCTCTTTAGAATGGCGAAGTTGTGGTTTCCTTTTGAAACCAGTCTTTAGAAGCCTGGAAGTGTAGCAGACATGACTTAAGACCTCTGTGGCAACCTGACTGACTATGTATTGATGCCCACTAAAATGTAAAACTACTTAGTCCATCAGAAGCAGATGGGTAGAGGAATAAACCGGTGATAAAGTATCTCACATAAATTCAGCTGTGTATAAAGAATTCGAAGCCGCATGCTCACTAGCACAAGAGATATGGAGAATGGTTGCATAACTGTGCTCGAGATAACAGCCTGAAGGGGGATGGAGAAGGAAGGAAGTCATACAAGTATGAGAGGCATGAAAGTGTTACCACAACAAAAGACACGGGGGCTAATAGGTTAGGAGCAAAGGAACACTTAGTCAGAACAGGAGACACGGAGAGAGAACTGTAGCTTGCTAGTTCTGGAGCCAGGGCCAAATGTGCTTTAACCTGATAAACCAGAGGAAACAAAAATCTCTTTAATAAACATGCGATGGCTCTATATAGGTTTGAAGAAAATACAAGATGCAGTGCAAGTATTTACATCAATGTCAAACTGTAAAATATAAAAACTGAAAATAAAATAAAAACACGTGAAAATATTTATAATTAGTTAATGGGGTTCACACTCAAACTTGAGAAGCAATCTGAAGCTATAAGTACCAAAATGAAGGTACAAGGATGAAATGCTAATGAATTATACAGAAACCTGAATTATAAACCATGATTCTATCGAATGCATAATTCCTCAGAAACAAGAGATACACAAAAGAAATTGTGCATCCTGTATCAGTCACAGTAATAATAAAACCATTATTTAAAAGACAAGTAGTAAATCAGACTAACAGAATTACTAAGAAATCAGTGAGATACTTATTGTAAGAGAAGAAACAAAATATAGCAGGGTGTACTGCTTGTACCATTCTGTGCACTGTGATTATGCACTATTATTACACATACCATGATATATAGATGTTATTACATGCTGCGTAATCATGTGCTACTATTCCATCCACTATGGTATATGTACTGTTATTACATATGCACCATGGCATATGTGCTCTTATTGTGTACATTGCACTATATATGCTGTAATTATTTCAGCATAAAAGGTAGAAGGTAGCTCACACTACATACAGTATATTTCAGATTTGTGCAAGATTTTTTGGTACTGCAGTGCATGTAATATTTCCATACTCCTTTGGCATGTAACTTAGCAATTCAAGAATTTTTGTTGTTTAGATGGCTTTTTTTTTTTTTTAATTTTAAACTCTGGCTATCAGAGAGGAGACAACAGCAGGAGTGTGTTAAATTGTATTGTTATCAAACAAGTATTGCTGCTTTTTTTCCTTATGAAGAAAGAAGAAAGGAAAGTTCATTTCAGTAATTCCTAACTCTGCAAACGGCTAGGGAATGGACAGCAATCACTGAAGCCACAACGGCATGATTAGACAGAAATTAGTTGCATATGGAAAGGCTGCATTACAGTCTTTGCCATTTCTGTGTGTTTTGCAACTGCCCCACCGTGTGTGCGTGTGTGTGTGTGTTTAAAAAAAAAAGTAAACCTTCATAATGCAGGATCTGTCCACATCTGAACTTGGCTGGAACATGGGAAATCTGCAAATGCTAGAGAATGGCTTCTTGACTGGGAGGCAGGTGGTCACGTGACTGCGGTGACAGGAAGCGCTCTGCTGCTAGATCCTTACACACACCGTCAGTGTGAGGGATATGTGCACCCTAGTTCTCTCGTCACCACAGACATCCTCCTGTCCACATACCCTGCTCAGTGTAGGACAATGCACACCACTCATCTTATTGCATTTGCTGCAAAGCCACACAAAGCGCTTCGCTCCCTGCGGCCAGGCGGCTGCAGGTGTGCGCAGCACAGCCCCAGGTCCTAACTGCTGCGCCCCAGACGTACCTGTTTCCTCTGGTCCCTGGAAAGCGCGTCTGTTCCTGTGGCCTCTGCTGGAGTTGTGGGGTCGAGGAGCTGCCGGTGTTAGGAGCTAGGAATAGAGGGAACCAGTCCGTTACTGGACAGCAGTGGAGTGGCATACCTGAGGCTCCTGCACAAGCAGAGGAGGGGCGAACTCACTTTGACTCCCGCGGTCAACCCTGGAGTCCCCGGGGCGGCAGGTGTTGCGGAACCGCGGTAACTCTGCAGCTCCATGCGCAGGCTCATCAGGTCTGCTTGCAGGGCAGCTAACTGGTACAAGGACATGGCTGTGAAACTGCTGGACAACAGGGCCAGCAGGAGGGTAGCAGCCAGCAGCCTTCCATCCCTGCAGATCCCAGCCCAGGCACCCTCCCTCTGCGGAGAGAAGGGAACATAGCCCTCTTTCATATCTTCTTTCTCAGGGCAAAAACAGAGGCGCGGTGGTGGCAGGGTCTTTGCAGACTCATCCATTCCACGAGAAGCACTTTGAAGGTCTAGGCCTTTGGAGTAAGTGAGCACAGGAGTGGGTCATTTCCTGTCCTCAGGGTCTCAGGAGGCTTCCCCCAGAGCACGGCAGGGCTGGGCTCTCCCAGGAGCACTCTCCTGACTTTCTCTCTTCTGCATCTTCTGCTACCCTGAAGTAGGTTCTCTGGCCTTCCATGGATTGCTCAATCTCCCTTCCGCATTTCACTTTCAGTTTTTGTAAGATTTTGTCATTCTATCTCAACACAGTCCTGTGTGTGGGAGATGGGAGGCCTCTGACACGGCGGCTGGGGGCCTCTTGGGGCTCAGACTGGCTCACTCCAGACGAGTTTATCCAAGGTGCTTTCCCTTCAGCATGCTCTTAAGAACTGTCTACTTGGAGCCACATGGCTTCTAAGGAAGGGGAAAGGGGACACTGCAGGCCTAGTGGTGTAATAAAGGATAATTAATGTGCAAGTCAGAGAAGCTCAGTGCTTGAGCCTGCACTGCATTTGGCTGCAGGACAAGGAAGCTCCCCAGTGGAAGATGAAATGGAGCGTCATAAGGCCCAGTGAGTGAACTCCACCCGAACTTCTCTGCTCTCATCTTGACAGGGCTACAAAGAGAACATGCTGGAGATCTATTTAAGTCCACACTGGGGACTCTTTAAACGTGGGGTGGATTGCTGGGAAGCATGGCTTCTTAGACTCATCCCCCCCCCCCCACCGCGCTCCCTTTCCCCACTCCCCCTTCCGCCCCTCTCCCGTGATCTGGGCTAGGAGTTGACGCAGAGTCTCCACACTGATGGCATTCCTGTCACAGGTATGGAGACAGAATGTCCTCAGTCTGCTTGGTGACGTGCAGGGACTAATCCATTCGTTTTAGTCTTTCCAGGTCTGGAAGGCTGGCTGGGGGCCAGGCACCGCAACATCCGCTTATCTTTCAGCACAGGCCATTGAGCACATAGTCTAGATGCCATCTGTCTAAACCTCGGGCTCCTGTTAGCCTCACGCTGCCCTCCCTCGAATGCTTAGGAAGAAAAAGTCTCATGAACAAGGCCACACAGCCCCAAGGGCTCCAGAGGGAGGCTTCCCAGACGCCCACCCTGCTTCCTCCCCTGGCTCTCCCTACCCCAGTTACAGGACCTCTGTGTGGATTAGTTTCTTCTTTTTCTTTTGCAAGATAGTTTCTCTGCATATCCCTGGCTGTCCTGGAACTCTCTGTGTAGACCAGGCTGGCCTGGAACTCAGAGATACAAACCACCTGCCTCTGCGTCCTGAGTGCTGGGATTAGGGGCATGTACCACCACCACAGCCCACAGCGGGGGTTCTTGCTCTTGTAGTCAGTGCTGGAATTGGTATTTTTGTATGGGTGTCCCAGTAACATCTGCAGGGGGTCCCCACCAAGATACAGAGTGTCCAAAAATTCGGTTCGCTTGTCATTTCCCCAGGGGATGCTCTGAGTCTTCTTCGCTGGGACTGCGGCTTTTCCTCCTTTCAGTTCTGTGAGTTCTAAAGAACTTCGTAGACCAGGTGCTGCAATCTTTACCCCCAAAATGAGCCGTTCTCTAATCTCCCAAGTGAATGTAGGATATGGAGGATATGTGTGACTCTTCTCTAGGTCCATCCTTAAACAATCCTTGCATCGCCATGTTCCAGTCCAATATCACAGATAATGACCCCTGGTATAAATGGGGGATTCCCTAAAGACCTCCACACCCAGAGTCTAAGACATTAAGACTCACTCATGAGACTTAATGGTAGAATTAGAATTCTACCACATGACAGGCTGAGATAGGAAGATTGTGGGTTCAAGGTTAACCTGGGATTTATAGTAAAACCCTTCTTCAAAATCAAGCACATATCTCAGTTTTGTGTTATTACCAAACTACATACAGAAATAAATGACTTGGAGGAGAGAAAGTCAAGAGATATGACACTTTCCTCCTGTTCCCCTGTATAATTATTCAGAAGGAATTATCTGGCAAGGCTAAAGGATGCCCTTTTGTCTTCTCCACTCTATTAGGCAAAGAACATCATGGCCGAGATCCTCAAGTTAAAGCCCAGACCAATCTGAGTCCAGGTCATTTTAGAATAAGTGTCCAATGTTGGTTCAGGCAGTAGCTGTCACTGTGCATCAATGGCTACTGCTTCTTCCAAAGAAGGTTGCCAGGGAGACGCCTTCCTCTGGCTCGCAGGCACCACCGTTTGTACAATGTCCGCAGAGTTCACACATAAACAGCTCCTTTACATTTATGGCTCTTGGATTTCTTTTCTTTTTCTTTTCTTCCCCGCCCCCCAACAGGTTTTCTCTATATAGCCCTGGCAGTCCTGGAACTCACTTCTGTAGACCAGGCTGATCTCAAACTCAGAAATCCGCCTGCCTCTGCCTCCCAAGTGCTGGGATTAAAGGCGTGCGCCGCCGCCACCACCACCCGGCACTTGGATTTCTTAGGAGATGAAAGAGACAATGTTATCTCTCCCTAACTCAAATATTCCATACTTTCCTGGCTGCTATCCTGATGTTTCCGCCTTCGGAGAGAACTGGCGTTTTTCCTTTTCAGCTTTTAATATTGTTTCTTTGCAGCATATTTTTGATAACTTGACTGAAACAGGAGACAGAAATGTCCTTCTCTGGTGGCTTATATTTGGGGACTCTCAATTCCTCTTAAGGAGCCTATTTTGCTTTGGTTTGAGAAGTATCTGCTCTAATGTTGTTGACTGGCTTCCTTGGCTTCTTGGAATTCCGGCTGTGCTCACTCCCGTTTGGAAGTATTATGTCTCAGCTCTGGCTGCTAGTCTGCAATGTGTTCTTCTGCTCAGCGGTATCTGCTCATAATTCTTCCCACTATGTTCTGCTTTGATTGACTCTTTTAGCATTACTACCTTTCTTTTTTCAGTCTCGATATCCATGATTTCGGCTATTTTATCCATTTGTTCACTGTATCAGATAGCTTTTTTTTTCCCTAGATGAATAAATTGTAGAGTAAATACATATCATAAATGCTCTCTTATTAGATTAGACTACACACATGGCTGTGTGGGCCCATTCTGGCTATCTGTGTGCTGGACAGGCTGAGAACCAGGTACCTGCTCAGCCCAAGAACACGGATACCTCACAAGTCCCAGTCTGAAACTCTGCAAGATTCTCCTGTGTGAAGTCCATGGTGAAAGGGTGAAGACACTGGGTCCTGAGTGAAGTGGAAGGCGGCAATGGCGGCAACAGGAGGAGATGCACTCGTCAGCAGGAAGCAAAGGAGGCAAGCAATACTGTCTCCCCGCCCCGTCCCCAGGGGCCATTTATCTGCTGTTCACTCCCACTCTGGGGCAGGCTCTTCTAGCCTCGGTTCATCCTTCCTGAGAATGCTCTAACACCCGTGCAGGCGTGTCTCTCTGGCTCTAACACCCGTGCAGGTGTGTCTCTCTGGCTATGCACCTGTCTTTATGGTCTGTTCCATTCTAATTCTCTTGTTTACCTTGTCCTTTGTTATGAATCTTCAGCAGTGTTTCTTGGTCACCCTTTCTCTTATTTGTTGCAGGAACACACAGGCTACTTAACTGACATGAACTGCTTGGTAAAATTCAGTTCTGTCTGGTAGCTTTCTTATTACTGATGCTTTATATAAAAAATATGAAAATTTAGTTTTGGATTTTCATCTTGGCTAAGATGTTATTTCAAAGATACTTGGTGGAGGGGCTTGTTTTAAAATTTTTAGGAATGTTTATGATCTGTCTCATTAATTTATAGGTCCCTGTATTTCATTAAGGTAAAGCCTCACACTGCTTCCCTTGTGAGGTTTAGACTAGACATTTGAAGACAAGACATATCCTTGATAATTTTCTTATTCTAATCTAAAATGTCTCATTTGCTTAATTAATTAAATAATTTTGGTTTATATGATCACTCAGATTAGCCAATAGAGAAAATTCCCTGTAAGTAATTATTTTTCTGCATAGCTGTATAGCTGTCATGGTTTTCCATGTGGTTACTGAGGGTATTTTATGTCATGTTATATTATTATTGATTATACAGGACTACATATAACATTCAATATTTTATATATACTGAATGCAAAGCTTTTAAAAATTAAGGCTATAATAACTTACGTCTATGAAAACAATAATTATTTCCCAAATGTGTAAATATAAAAATGTAAATGGTGATAACAACTTTAAAGAGTTGATTCAAAGAGCTGACTGGCTTACTGGATTTCTGAGGGACGATTTGTAAAATTTTGGTGGCACGTCCTTTGGCAATGTATGCACCTTTGGCTCATGTGAGCCCCTGAATCTGAAATGAGTTTCTAACACACCTTGAACAGAAAAATATTGCATGGAAAACAAAAGTATAGTGAAAAATATGTTCAAGAGAATTAAACACACATGCTGGCTAGGTCTTCAACACTGCAGTCACCACGCAGGATAGAAAAGATTTAAGAGACGAAGGCTTTACTTTGCCTCAGGATTTCAGAAGAACCAGCCCACCATTTCAAGCAGACAGCTAGGAGCACGGTCAGGCTGGACACACAGGCAGGAGGCCCAGCCTCCCCAGCCGGCTTCTACATTTCGCTTCGTATTCTGTCCTTGTATCCTGGCCCCAGGGATAGTTTTGCTATACACAAGATGTGTCTTATCCCTCAGTCAATGTATGCAGCCTGGATATATCACACCTACCACACCCTCTGCAGAGGCAGAAGGACTGGAAGTTAGAGGCTAGCCTGGGCTACATATTGAGATCCTATCTCAAACAAACAGCATAAAAGTCTTTCTGTCCTATCCCAAAAATAAAACAGGGACTTCATAATTACAGCCAAAAGCATAATCTGTTATCTCATAGTTACAGCTGTTTATAAATTTCAAATCGAATAATAAGCTTCCAACAGTTTCAAAATTTAAACACAATTCAGACCCTGGATGGTCACACACCTGGGACAAGTTGTCAGGATTCAGTGCATAGTTCATGAGAAGTTCTGTCTGGTAGCTTTCTTATTATTGATATTTTATATAAAAATATGAAAATTTAGTTTTGGATTTTCATTTTGGCTAAGATGTTATTTCAAAGATACTTGGTGGAGGGGCTTGTTTTAAAATTTTTAGGAATGTTTATGATCTGTCTCATTAATTTATAGGTCCCTGTATTTCATTAAGGTAAAGCCTCACACTGCTTCCCTTGTGAGGTTTAGACTTTAGACATTTGAAGACAAGACATATCCTTGATAATTTTCTTATTCTAATCTAAAATGTCTCATTTGCTTAATTAATTAAATAATTTGTCCACTTACACATAATAAGTAACATAAAAGTTACTACCTTGGCCATTTTAAAAGTAAGTTTTTAATATATTTTTGCTGTGAGATTTGTTTATTTACATTTCTCCTTCTCTCTAGACAAGGGAAGTTATTTTATTTTATAAAACCAAACAAACAATAAACAAAACCAAAAAACCCCACAACAACAACAAAACTGTATGTGTAACATCTGTTCAAAGCATGTACACCAACACACTGCCCTGGCTTGAATACGGTTTGTCCCTGCCCAAACTCATGTTAGGACTTAGGGCTGGAGCAGTGGCTCACTGTTAAAGAGAACTGGCGGCTCTTATAGAGGACTCTGTTCAAATCCCAGCACCTACGCAGCCGCTCACACTGTCTGTAACTCCAGTTCCAGGAGCTCTGACACCCTCACACAAAGACACATGCAGGGAAACCACCAATGCACATAAAATAAAATAAAATAAAATAAAATAAAATAAAATAAAATAAAATAAAATCATTTAAAAAACAAACAACTTGGTCCCCCATAGAGTGGTGATAAAGGGGACAGAGCTAGTAAGAACTGAAGGCGTTGACGGAACCAACAGAGATGCAGAACCGGTCAAAGAGCTGAGAAGGAGAGATGAGCGCTCAGCATGAAACGGGACTTCTGTCTCAACATCCCCACCGCGTTCAAACACTGCACACACCAAGGCTCTGGGAACATTCTGAAAATTCAAGAGCAGTAAGAGCTGGAGGACAGGGAATGCTGGGAAGCACTGTCTGCTGATTATCACACCCATGAGCTCTCAGTACATGTGACTATCTGCTCTAGACCTGCAGAAGTTCGAGCCAGCCAAAATTCTGCTGTTGACTTGGTAGGTGACCCCCAGGTCCTACACCTTACTGGGGAGCTATTGGTTGTTTCTGGTGGATGGACAATCATTCTTTTGAGGAGTATGTGGCCATGAATAGGATTCTCATGCTCCGCTTTCATGTCTCGTGTACCTATGAGCATTAATAATTAGATTTAGTGTGTTATAAAATCATAGCTGGGAGGAGGACATGCTGAGGGGACAGGGAAGCTGCAGGGGAAATTAGAGGTAGATATAATCACATTTCATTGTACATGTGTGTCAAGTTCTTAAGAATTAAAAAGGGTTTTTAAAAGAAAAGTATAGGTCATTAAGTATTACAGCCTTTCTTTTTGTAGCAAATTCATGTTTTGGGGGAACTGGAGGTTACACCAGAGTACATTGCATAGGGTGATACCTCCTCCTCTGTCCTTACACGTAAGCACCAGATTACAACTTTCTACCATCTGATCCCCATCAGAATCCAATCCTATGTCAGTGATGTTCCTGAATTTCTGAAACTGAGAGGCAAAACAGGCTTTATTCCTTCACAAATTATACAACTGTAAAGCCTTGGACATTCTGTTATAAAATGAGAAAGGTTTGAAAAGCTATCATTATCTACTAGGATCTGAATGTGTCTCTCCAAAGCTTGCTTTGGAAAATCACTCCCCTGTGTAACATTGGCAGCCGATAGACTGATGGAGACAGCCCGTTCTGACAGTGAGAAAAGAAATAGTGAGCAGACCAGAGCCCAGAGTTCCATGGACACAATAGGACTCCCACAGAACAGAGAGGAATGAGCAGGAAAATATAGAGAAATAATGACTGGACACTCACTAGTACAGTGTGGATACTAGGACCTACGTGGGCCAGGAGAATTCCACACTCATGGGTGGATCAATGCTGGTTACAAACGGGCAGGAAGTTGTGAGTTTCCATTCTTATTTTGTTTCACACACCTTTGCTTTCTGCCATGGGATGATACCTCCAGAGGGACCCCCGAGAAGTAGAGCTTCTTGACATTGGAGTCCCAGCCTTGAGAACCACAAGTCAAATGAGTTTCATTCCCTTGCAGACAACCAAGTTTCTGGCATTGTACAGTATCAAAACAAATATTAGGACAGGTTATCGGTTGGTTATCTCAGAAAAACTGGGTCCTAGAGGAGCCGAGTGACTGGGTTCTACATGTCTGTACTCTTTAGTACTAACCTCACCATTTCACATCCACTGTGTTGTTTTACATCTGTGGACAAAGTTCCTATTCTGTGTGATGTCCTCATTCTAATGCAGGTTAGCTCACACCCATTCTCTATTTAGGATTGTCTAATACTTTTGCATAAGCATGTTATTATTCCCATACAGCAATCACATGTGCATGTTCTCTTCAGTGGCATTTCGCATGATTTAAGGGAAGAAAGAGATGGCCAAGAGGGAGAACAGCAGCCTTTGTGATGTTTGGCCTCTAACTTCAAACTAGAATGTTTTACCAACGTTCTAATTGTGTACTTTTTTAAAACAGATTTTTAAAAAAGATTTATTTAGTGTAATGTATTTATTTAATGTTTTGTCTGCTTGTACACTCTTGTGCCACAAGAGGGCATCGGATCCCATTACAGACAGAGGTGAGCCACCTTGTAGTTGCTGGGAATTGAACACAGTACCTCTGGAAGAGCAGCCAGTGCTCTTAACCACAGAGCCATCTCTCCGGCGCCCCAGCTGCATAATTCTTAATACTAAAGCTCTGTGTTCATGCATGCATCACTCTGATCTGAATTACTGTACATTTCTTCTTTCTGGTGCAAAGACCACTCTGCATTTCCTGAGCAGTGGTTCCGATGGTAATAGATGCAGCTCTCGTTGTTAGGGTTGATTTACTCCTCTTCCACGTGTGAGCGTGTCCAACTGTAAACGTTAGGAGGTCAGCTGTCACTAGCACTTGGGCCTGCAGTGCTCTAACCTTCTGTCCTCTGTGGTTCCCAATGGCCAGTGAGCCCTTGGTCTCAATGGCATTTCCTTGGAACGATTTGTTAGTGTCTCTTGATACTGTCTCAACTTTTCCTCTTGGAGTTTCTCCTTAATGTTCCTATGTGCTGGTCACCATATGCTCACTCTTTTGGGTTTTATTTTTTTGATATTTAATGTGGATATTGGTATTTTTTTCATCACAATTTTGAAGTTTTCAGCCATTGCTTTGTTGCCTTTCTGCCCCTCCCCCACTCCCATTGTGCTCAGATGGTGACAGCTCTCAATAATCTATTTTAGCTTAAGCAGCATAAATACTTTTTTCTTAAAAAAACGTATGCACCCATCCTTTTCAGACAACAAATGTTATAGATTGAGTACACATTAAATCATTCTAGAATTTTGTAGCCCACGACTTTGACAGTTATGATTATTTTTCAGCTGTCAGTTTAACAGGCCCACCTCACGGTGTATCGTGAGGGAATTTCCAGAGGGGAATAACCGAGATGGGAGAACACGCCTTGAAAGTAGGCAGCAGCAGCATCCCCAGGGCCTGAAGATTCGAGGGAGAAAAAGAAATAGCTGGGGAGCTTCAGCCATCTCTGCCTCCTCTGTACCTGCAACGTGACCAGTTGCCTCATGCCCCTGCTGCAGTACCTTCCCATCGTGATGGACTGCCATATCACAGACCAGAAGGAAATCCGCCCAGGTCAGGAGTCAGGTGCCGTGCCATAGGAAAAGAAAAGCCGCTAGAGCCCCAGGGAAGTGTCATGGCCATCGCCTCGCGTTAGGACTTTGCTGCAAACAGACCCATGCGTGTCATCCATGCTGGCACCTACCACAGCAGCCTTTGTGATGTTTGGACTCTAACTCCAAACTAGATGCAACATGTTGATAACCTTGATGTTGCAGATGGCCTCAATGTCATTTGAAGACTTAAATCATGGTCTGGTCACTGGTTCCCTTCTCCATCTCTACATTACCATCCTGTGTATGCTAAGTCTCTACTTTCTTTGGATTCGGGAGTCATTCACAGTCCAAAGATAATCATCTCAAGTCACAATTTTTAGTCACTTCTGCCAAAACTGTTCTCAGAAGTCTAGATTGCCAGGGTTGGAAACTGCTTTGGGGCCATTATCCACCCAACTGAAAAACCAAGGATCGCCTCTCAATCTAGATGGATCATAGATCCTTTTTCTACAAAAGACATTGCTCAGATTAATAGAAGAGACTTGAAAGGGAGCTGAAAATGCGATGGTAATAATGCATTTTGTATCTCTTGGGTTTAAAGGCTGAATTGAGAGTTTATAGAAGAATATTTAGTAAACATTCGCTGTTTGTGGGTGACCGGTCACTAAGTTGATGGCTTAGGTATGACTTAGAAGTTACTTTTCCTGTTTGTTGTGGTTTGCGGAATCTCTCACAAAGGGTCCTCTGTAGAAGACTTGTTGGTACTATTGAAAGGTGATGGATCGTTAGGATACCAACCTCGTCAATGGGTAAGCCACTGAACGCAGAGATGAACTGGTCACTAGGAGGCAAGGCCTAGTACAGGAGCATGCTTTTAGGATCTTTCTTGTCCCAGGATGCTTTAAAGCTGTTTCACAGTGCTGGGAGGTGAGCAACTGTGGACTGAGACTTTCAAACCATGGGCCAAAGTAAATTGTCACTCCTTACCTTTTCTCCACTACTTTGTTAAAGAGATATAAACAAACACATAGTATTTTCCCCTTTCCTATAAGTTTATAAAAGTTAAGAAAAAATGAAGGAACATAGTAAAAAGTTGTGTAGAGAATAAGGAAATGGTACAAGATCTATGGACTCCCCATACAGCCTAATGATTTGAGACTCAAGCAGGAAGGAAAATCCATGAAGCCCTACAGGACAGCTCAGCCTCATATTCCAACATCTTACTCCCTTGCTCTCAGCAGAACATTTGCCGACAGCAGCTTCTTAATGGACCTGATAAGCTTGGTTCTCAGAAGGACATGGTAGGTTTCTGGCCTTGCTTTTCAGTCTTAGTCACATGGCAGAAAGCAGTGAGTTCCCCAGTGACCTATTTTCTTAAGTTTGAAGATATAAGCAAGAATAATTATTCAAGAAAGGGAAGTAAATTATACTATCACAGCAGAAACCTTATTTACTCCCCTTAGAAGACAAAACACATTGAGTGCATATGCAATTTACACATGAGTAAATTTGCATAGGAATTCTGAATCTGAGACTTCTCCTTTGAAAGTATGGAGCACAGAAGCCACTACCCATCTGATATTCTAGTAAAATTGTTATGTGAATTTAGCATTTGTGATTTTTATTCCTAACCATGTTTATTTGACTCTGCTTTAGTAAGCATAATAATGGTTTACACTGGGCTATGACCTTTATTATCATCTTTATTCTTATACCTACATTAGCTCTGACATGTACACTGTGGTATTCATGAACTTTGGAACAAGATGGTGACTCAAAGACTACTGAGTTGAAGAACTTTGTCCCTGGTGAATGTGCTGGGAGATGCAGCCCGTTCACATCTCCTATGACTGATCCATGTAGCAGGGGCACTTCCTATATGAGGGTTTGTTTATGGAATCTTACCTACCTATTTGAGAAAAAGAGAACTGTTTCCACATTCACAAACCTTATAATATAGGTTTTGTGAACCAAATATACACTTGGTGTCTGAAACTCAAGATGCTAGTGACTAATTCACAAGAAACCCACATGTTAAGTCATGGTACAGGGCTGAAATAGAAATGGGCTTCAATAGGAACTCAGTTCTCACTGATCTGCAGGTCCACGTATTAAAAATCCCAATGTTTAAGTACTTTTACCACTTTGGGCTTCTGAAATAGGACTCCACAGACCTGAGGCCAAGGAAAGAGTATCTCATTCCTCACCATTCCGGAAGCCTGGAAGCCCAAGGTCAAGGTGAAAGATCATCTACGGAGGATGCTGCTGGGCCTGGGGACAGCAAACCCTCCTCCGTCCTTATTTTAGAAGGCAGAGGACTAGCCAGCTCTTTTTCATTGCACATCAAAGCCAGCTGTCACCTCTTCTTTGTTCTAATTACCTCCTAAAGCCCCTTTCTAATACTGCCAACTGAAAACTGAGGAGTAGGCATAAACCCAGGAAAGCCCAACGCACAGGGTGCGACAGTCCTGAATCTCAAGATTACCAACCCTTGTCTCCACCCTTGCTGGCCCAGTCTCTCTTGTTCTTATGCATTTTTATAATGCCATGCCCAAACTCACCTTAGCAAAGTGCCAGCAGGTGACATTTATATGTGTTTTAAAACTGATGGTAATAACGTTAAGAGAACTACAGATACAGTGAAAAAAAATCCAATGTTAGTACATAATGACTACCACTTGCATATCACCTTCCTCCGATGGCCCTTTTCTCTGTCTACTAGGCTTAATGACACCTGGTGTCACTTTTCAGCCCACTAGCTCTTTCTCCTCTACAACCTTCCTTCAGTGCACCCTCCTTTCTGGTTTTGTCTCAAGCCTTATTGACATCCGCCTACCAGTGTCCATCTCACAAGCTCGGGCTTTTCCTTGGCACATTCTGCTTTTGTCTTTTCCTTAGCTGTAAGATGGATCTCTCAGAATTTCCTGAAATTTAATCTCAGCGATTTCCAACATTTCTATATAAAATGTGTGTGCATTTAGCTTCCAGATTTGTTAGCTGTTAGCTGTTGCTCTGGGTTTCAATCTCTATGAAATGAATTTTTATACTAATTATTTCTCTGTGCTTCCTTCCTTGTGGCGTTGGGGGTTGGCATAGTAACAGGTGAGGACAAGGTGTCTAGGACCCAGTAGGTGCCATACATAGAAAGCAATTGTCAGGTCAGTAGGAAAAGAAAAACAAGAGTATGTAATGGAGACCTGAGTATAACCAAAATTAGGTTGAATGCGATGGCTATTCAAAGAAAAATCAAGCTCTGGGCTTCCACAACAATGAGTCAGGGGCTCAGAGGCACTTACAAACACAAGCACCAGGTTTGAGTCAGAGAATGAGTCCAATTCATGAATTAAAAGGTGAGGTTTGAAACAGCTTTATGATGGAGCCAACGGGCAGGAAAGGGTGGTCTTCAACCTGAGATGCGGCCACTCAACACCCATGGTAGTGGGTGGAGAGGTAGCCTTCGAGGTTAGGGTTGAGCTGATAGACCCTTCAGTTATAAGAATGGCAAAGCAGCGGCTGAAGACATGGCTAATGATTAAGGAATTTTGCAGCTTAGCCAGAAAACCTGGGTTTGATTCCCAGCACCGACCTGGCGGCTAATAAACACATGTAACTCTAGTTCCAAGGATCGGGTGCCCTCTGTCTTCAGAGAGCACTATACACACGCTCCAAAGACAGACATAGTTGCAGGTGACACATTCATACATGTGAAACACAAATCTTTTTTAAAATGACAGAAAGGAAATACTGATCACAAGGTCTCAATAAATGTCAAGCCCAATTTCTGCAGTGGGGCAGAATGGTGGAGAGGAGGAGGCAGCATGGTTCTCAGTTTATCTGGAAGCATTTTATAACTTTACAGTCACTCCTCCAGTCTCAGTCATTATAAGAGAACTGGGAAAGTATGAGGCTTGAGTGTGCTGGGCCTCTGCACGAAGCCATACATGTAACTTAATCCAGATTGCCACACACTAACTTCTGAATTCCAGTTCTTGGCAATTCCTTGGAGTGAGTCCATTTTGGATTCAAATTTCAGCAATTCTAATCTATCCCAACATGGATATATTTTCCAAAGTGTTTCATTGAATAAATTAGCAAAGGTATTCTAGATTGAGACTGAGTGATGGGGGATGTTGTGGGGGAAAACAAATCTTTCTGTGAGTATCCCAAGTCAATTTACTCACCTGCTATAAAGCTTATGATGGAGACTCGGTGACAAGAGCCCATTAACACCTAGGCCTTGTTTCTAAGTATTCAAATGCCATCTTCTCCATCAGTATCATTTCCTAACTTTCTAGAATGTTGCATGAAGAGCGAAATATGAAATGTTCAAAACAGAGATCCAAAGTCTACTTTCTGAGTCCAGGCCTGGTTATCTTTGATAGCACAGGAGCGCAGGCTTCCATGGCATTTTCTCACAGAGAGACAGTCTGACACTTCCTTAGGATGCACTAAGGCATGCCATGCACGTCCAATCATCAATCTTGGGTAGATACTACTCAAATACAAAAATGTCTTTTTAGGGAAAGCAAGTTACAGACCCATAATGGCTAACTGTAAGAACATTTTAATCATCTGGAGTCATCAACTAAAACACAAATGGGAGGAAAACCACCATCAACATTTCTTAGAAAAGTACTTTATGAAGTCTGAAGACAAGGAGACAGTCCAACAGCACCCGTGTGACTGAAGAGATGTTTGGGGCTTAGCAACTCAACAATTCATATGTAGAAAATGTTTTTGATATCAGCCTAAATGCATGAAGGACGGCCATATTCTTGGGAAAAGGCAATGCAAATACTTTCATCCACACGACTAGAATAAGATTCACTACTTTCAGTGAAACTCATGGTTTTATTGAACCATTAGATAATTTAACGTCCTACCATAGACTTTACATGGATAGATTTTTTTAAAAGACTGAATACAAACTATCTGACATTAATCAAGCTGTTCATGTATCAATTTATTGCATGTCAGTACAGAAAAATAGAAAGTATACCTTAAGAGAAATGTGAAAAAAACTGAAACAAAAACCAACCACAAAACCCCACAAATGTTTCCTTGCCATGGTTAGCGCATAGTTAAGAGGACATTAAAATTTGAGCTATAAAATTTTATTACTATTTCAAAGAAAGTATGGCAATAACAAAATTATGGCTCAGATTATGAAACTGGACAAATGTACTTCATACTGAATGCTCCTATATGGAAGATGAATTTTAGTATACCTTGTACTGACAGAAACTGTTATAAATGATGTTGCACACACACCCGTTATATATGTTTATATTGCACTTTTTTTCAAAAAGTGTGGGTTATGCAGGCCTATCTTTCATCTACTTTTTTAAAATACAAAATATAAATGGAGGTATCTCTGTGTCATTGGCAAATGTTAACTAGAATAAGATGACTGTCTGCCTGCTACACAAGGCAGCAGTGCTTCCGATGAGCAGAAGGGAGGGGCATATGCAGTGAGAATAGTTTTGCATTTTCTACTCTAGCAAGCTAAAAAGTAGACCCCTGTTCTGTGTCAATTTTAACTTTACCTGAGTCACATGACAATACCTAGGTTTAAGTAGACATTCCAAAAGAGTTACTTATGACTAATTTTTCTTTGCAGTTCTCTTTAAAATATATAATTGTCAAACACAACAGGAAAAAGACTGGAGAGATAATCAGAAGGCTCAAGTATGTCAGTGATGGCCTAGATCAATGATTCTCAACCTTGCCAATGTTGTGACCCTTTAATACAGTTCCCTCATGCTGTTGTGACTCTCCAACCATAAAATTATTTGTTGCTACTTCATAAATATAATTTTGCTGAATTATAATGTAAATATCTGATATGTAGGCTATCTGCTATGCAAATCATGTGAGAGCTATCTCTGATCTCTACCAGCTCTACTCGCACCCAAGCCAAACCTAACAGAAGCTCAAGCATCAGGTGTGAACTTCAGGGACACGCATGCCATCGCTCCAGTGATCTCACCAGAACCAGAATCTGTCTCAACATTAAGTGTCTCCAGCCCACCCATAAGTGTATCCAGCCAACATAAGCTGTTGTGTGACCCATTTTACAGCAACATTTAATGGATGTGTCATCACAGCCAAAACCTTAAGACAAGTTACATGAGGCACAAGGGTCACCTTATTTTTGAGCTTTGATCTAAAACTGTGTTCTGAAGTTTTCTGTTCCTCCACCTCACCAATTAAGTATTGCTACCTCTAATTTAAGAGGAGTCACCAACAGCTGTCAAGTAGTTTCTAATGTATTAGTATCCTTTAGTGCACTAACAAATACTTTCTTCTTTTAGTATGCAGCATTCTCTGTAGGACCCTCTTTTTCTTAAGTCTCGGTCTCTATTATTCTTTAAAATACAAAATTTAAGATTTTTTTTTCTAACTAAGTTTATCTCTCCTAAGTCTCACTATTATTTTTTAAAATATAAAATTTAAGATTTTTTTCTAAGTTTTTCTTGTCCTTGTCCTGTTTAGGATAATTTTAGTATTTCTAAATTCATAGTAGCTGCAAAACTTAAGATTATTTATCCATTTCTCTCATTTCTGGATGAGTTAGAAATTGAGTCCGAAGTGAAGGAGTAACTCCTGCAGTAGTCATGTTTCACTGAGACCAAAAGTCAATGAGTCTTCAGAAATGATGCTGGGTTGCATCACGGCCCCTGAAAGTTTGAGTTTGTTTTTTATCCCTATACATCTAAAGAAGCCATATCAAACACATAGCTGGTAATGAGAGATGTTCTCTATCCCTAAACATATGGGTCTCTGCTGAAGTGAAGTGCTCTCTCTAGGAAAGCAAGGTGGTATACTTGAGTGCTGTTCTTCCACCCCACAAGTCCCAATCAGCAAAAGCTGAACAGAAAGTGGCAGAGAAACCAGCAAGGAAGAAGCAGCTGGTTCCATTTCAGTGGTTGATACATACATCACATTGGTAAATTCCTCCAGGCCAGGTGACTAATGAAAACAGAACTTCGATACAGTACTCCGTAAATGTAAAAACTAAGGGCGCCATGACAGCTCAAGTCTACATTCTGGCTGTTGCTAGGTACTGTCCTTTCAGCAGATTAGTATTCAGAATAGTCATTTTACATAGCAAAGATTGACAAAATGAAAAGCAGCCTTTAATTGTGGTGAATTTACACATACAAAATACACCCTCCACGATGAGTTACCAACTCTTTAAAAAACAAGACTCTTTACAATTAATAATTTATAGAAAAGCATTATTCTTTAGAAATTATACTTGCTATACATTATTGTTTTCTAAACATTGGCATAAAATGAAGGCTAAGAATGCTACTTGGCAAAAGTACTTCTAGCCCTATGTTCATGGAAAGTTTTAAATTAAGGTCAAGACTACTGACTCATTATTACTGTGCTCTAGCTGCTTATGGAAGGTCAATAAATACAGCTAAGCTATCTGCAATCATGGGTTGGAGCTGACCTAATGTGCAAGGGCTCAAGCACATCTACCTGGTGAGGATTGTGGGAAAGGACTTGGCAGGTTCCACCTCCTGACTGGAATGTTACCAAATGCCTCCAGGCTTCAAGGGGCTCACGTTGACAAGTACAACTTCCCACCGGCAGCTCCTCAATTGCTATATGTGTAACAGGCTGGGAAACGCTTTGGAAACCTTCAATCCCACCAGTAAAAACTGACAAATTTTCCTAAGACTGTCCCTTTATATAGCCCATTAAACAGAACTAGAATATTAAGCCATATTGGTTATTTGCCTTTTTTTTTTTTTTTCATTTTGAAATTTACTTGCAAAAAGTTCAATAAATGATGCTTGCCTCTGTCAGGTCAGGCACATCCTAGGTACTGGGACTTCATTCAAATGAAAGCATTGCATAAGGCTGTGTGCACACACATGTTGAGTTATCTTCACTCAACCACTGGCTAGTTCTAGCCCTTGCTGCAGCTGTTAGTGTTTAGCTGAAGACTCACAAACTGACAGAGGCTAAAATTTTGTTTGCAACCAAAATCACAAATGTTAAAAAGTTCAATATACAAAGAAAGCTGCAGAAAATGCAAACTTCCTATCCCACTAGCCACAATCCAGACAGCTCCTAACAAAAACACAGTACATCTATATTGGAAAAGGTCCTGTTTATTATTAGGAAAAGCCGGATCTCAGTAGCAGCAGAACATGGAATCTGCCCACAGGCCTCACACTCATTCCTCACCAAAACAAAATAGAGTTTACATAAAAATAGATATAACCCAGGAAACCATATACATTGGCATGTGACCAGCGTTATTTACATTAAGAATATAGCATTGCATAAGTCAAGAATAAAACACCACCATGCACTTCATCTTAATGTTTAAGGTGAAAACGCAGCAGCACTTGCTTACCGTGATTGTCCCAATATTCACTAAAGGAATGACAGACACCTGAAGGTTTCTTGTTTCCATCTCCATCTGAGTATAACTTAGATTATACCACTTAACCAACAAGAAACTTTTGGATGACATCTATCAAACCAGCATGTTAAACTAAAGTTAAGGGTATTTCACCAGGCTGAAGTTCTGATGGGAATATCAAACATTCTTAAGAAGCCCAGTTTTAAAATTTGGAAAGTTACATACAGGATCATCAGAATGGAGCGCTGAGGCCTTTCAAACTCAGAGTCACTGTGCAGACCAGTATGAACACATACCCAGAAAAGACATCATTCGCCACACACTGAAACCCAAGGCATCCATCAAGAGGGTGGCATCAGATGATGGTGACATTGGATGATGTTTTTGTCATGTCTTCGGGAGAATGACTCTTGATCACTTCCTTGATAAACTGTTCTAGCGCAGTGAAGTAACCTTGGCACTGCCATGTGTCATTGTGCGTCCCATCTGGGAAAATGGCTAATCTCTTAGTCCGGGATGGGGAGAGTTCGTAGAGCTGTTTCATCATCACGGGTGGAATCAACTGGTCAGAGAGGCCAGAGATGAAGAGAGAAGGCATCCTGCACTGGGAGATCTTTCTGTAGGACAGAAACTTATTTTTATAGCACCATAAAGGAAGGTAACGCATTGGGAAGAATGAAAATAGAGTACTGGCCATGTGTGGTATGCTTAGGAACGTGTTCTCCACCATGATGGCTGAAATCCTGTGAGAGTTCTCAGAAGCCAAATGAATGGCCACTGCTCCTCCCAGGGAGCGGCCAAAAAGGAAAACCTTTGTTTTATCAAGGTCAGGTCGAGTCATCACATAGTCTAGCACAGCTTCAGAATCCAAATACAGTCCTTCTTCACTGGCTTCCCCTTCACTTTTCCCATACCCCCGGTAATCAACAAGCACGAGGTTCACTTTGAGGTTCACCAGCATAAGCAGTGCGTTTGGCAACCTGTGGCCTATGTTGCCTGCATTTCCATGAAAATAAATTATGGTCGGGCAATAGGGGGAATTGTCTCCAGTATATCTCACCAATATCAGATTCAGACGCACTCCATCTTTGGTTCTGATGAAAATGTTTTCATGGGGAATACCCGTGGGCATGGGAACATAAAGGCGGGAAGAAGATGGCTGTTCTGGAAAGTAGAGCAAAACATCTTGGAATTTATATAAGATACCTGCAATTGACACGAATATTAACAAAAGTAAGACAATGCCTCCATACAGATGAAAAGTCACTATCAAAGGTAACAGAGAGATGCGGCAGAGAGCCCAAGACCAGGACACCAAGGCCAGCAGCCATCTTTCAATGAAGCTCCACAGCATCCACGATTTTTCCATGGTAGCCCCACGTAGGTATCCTAGAAGACAGAGAGAACCAGTGACTCAGCAAGCACCTCTACTTCAAAGGTAAGATCTGTCATGCTATGTACTCGGTACTCTAGAAGCTACATCACTCTGGGTCGTTACAACTCCCTTTAGCCCCCATTCTACATCTTCCCAGCCTGTAGTCATGAACCACGGTCACCAAACCCATCCACTGTGAAATGGTGCTTATCTGCTTCCAGGTAGTCATTCATGTATTCTCAGTGATTTGACAAAACAACAACAAAGTTTAAATGACATTCCCAGCTTTACACACGAGGAGATGGAGTCTTGGCTCTCTGGCTGCTGTCCTAGCTCAACAAGAAGTCAGGAGGCAGCATGCTTCTTGGAGCACTTTCAAAACCCTTTCTTAAAATAAAATAAAATTAAAGAAAAAAAAAAAAACAGTAGCAGTAACAGCCAGGGGCCAAAGAAACAGGGTCACAAGTTCATGGAATATGGATTGTTCAGAGACACATACTTGTCCTGGACAAACTGGACCCATAACAGGTTTTAACCTATCAAAGCCAATTCAAGGTAACTTACTCTAATATTGTATTCCAGAAAAACCTTAGTCTTCAATATCAGACGGAAAACAATCTGATTGCAAGTGCTATGAGAAATTTATCACAGCACATAACATTTCTATGCTCCCCCACGAGGTCAGTCATGGGTCAGCAAGGGCTGGTGCTAACAAAATCAAGTTGTTATTCATGCACACAGATCCTGAGAACCAGAGATAAAGGACACAAGAGGGTGTGCTAGACACAACAGTAATACAGAGCCCTGAAACACTAACTACCATAAGTTAAGCTGACACTCCACCAGAAGGCAGTAACAAGTACCAACGACCGTAAGTGAGGAATACTCTCTGCTAGAAGGCAGTTTGTATTGAAGCTTACCAGGTGAGCTCTCTCGAGATGAGGAGGAACCTGAGTTTGAGCAGTGCTGGCCACTTAAGACTGTATCTCACAGATAAAGTTTATGCATATTATCATAAACAAAAAAAAGCCTGAGAATTTTTAATTTTCTTTAAATGCTTTTAAAAGTACTAATGAGCTACCAAGAGTATTTAATGACTGATTGCCAAAAATAAACTTATAGATTGGTTGAAAGAGTCTGTTATTTCATAGATGAGTTTTTACTATTGATTTATAATCGTCAAGAATGGTCTTGAACTTCTGCTCCTCCTGACTCTGCATCTCCAGCGTGGGATTACAGGCTTCTACCATAAAGCTCAGTTATATATGGTACTGGGAGCTCAACCCAGCCAGGCAGGTGCTGGGCAACTCAACTCCTCCCACCTTCTCAGTCCTCATGCTTGAATTTTATTCAAATGAATCATTTTGAACATGAAACAACAGCATAATCCCCTTTTCCTTTGATTTCCAGAAATAAACACTGCCATCCAGTTGTAGCAAGCCTTATTACAGGAAAAGCAGCATTGAAGATCAAATAAAAACAAAACTTAAATCTGGCTGGCCAAAGTGGACCCACAGGGTACAATGCAAGGCCCACACAACAGACCAGAATACTGGGCAGCTTGGTTTGATTTTATGCTCTCCTGTCTCCTGTCAACAGCTCACATGCAGCACTAGTCTAAAGACACATGGCCATGTGACTGATGACACATGTGATGACATATGGTCATGTGAGCTTAGGTGATTGGCTTCAACTTTATATGAAATATAAAAAAAAGTGCAGAAAGCAAATATACAAGTCAACGATAAACCATCTGCTAGCATATGTAAAGCCTGGGATTTGATCCCCAGCTCTGCAAAGGAACAGAAACAATGATGATAACAAATTTAACTACAACCCAAAAATTGATTTAAAAGGTTTGGAATGACACACACATGCACATTACAGTACTGCAAAATTTGGTTAGATACCACTTATTATTACTTTATTAAATAAAATAGCCACCTACTGATCTGACAGAGGTGTCATTGATAAATGGCCAAAAATAAAAGACTCAAGGCTCATTTTAGTGATCCAGTAGGCAAAAGCACACTGCAACCTACTGCCCTTAAACCTCTGTTGAATGAGCTCCTGATCTGTCACCTAATTCCACTCACTCTACCTTAGCAGGAAAAAGCAAACTGAAACCCTACTGTCCCACCCAGTCCTCCTGAGTGCCTCCTGATTTGTCACCTAGTTCTTGTCTGAATACTCTCCTTAATAAAATGATATTTAAAATAATTCTTACATAAGACTGGTCAGCAATAAAATGAATAAAAACACTTATAATGCCACAGATATGATAATTCCATTTGCCCCTAAAAGGGATATTTTTGGCTCTACAGTTTTCTGGTTTTGGTTGACGCTAATTGTCAATATAAGAATTTATTTAGTACATATAAGACAATAAAAATCTAGAAACACATGACTATAAAAAGTGTCTTGCAACTGAATAATTAGCAATAAGATGACTTTCTTTTCAAATCAAAGTTCTTATTAAAGAAAAGAGAGAGGCCAGGCAGTGGTGGCACATGCCTTTAATCCCAGCACTTGGGAGGCAGAGGCAGGCAAATTTCTGAGTTCGAGGTCAGCCTGGTCTACAGAATGAGTTCCAGGACAGCCAGGGCTACACAGAGAAACCCTGTCTCAAAACAAAACAAAACAAACAAAACAACAAAACAAACAAAGAAAAGAAACTTGTAAGGGGAAACAGAAAGCCCAACATACAGATGAAGTAGACTGTGAAGTTACTCTATAGTTACGAGAAGTACTCAGCTACTAGAGCCCTGAGTCCCTTCTCTTGAAGTACTGTTATCCCTCATGGCTATGCCTTCAAGACTAAAATGGCCATCAATAATCAGTAATGTTTTAACATCATCAGTTTGCTATAAAACTGAGGCCTACTCTGAGCAGTGTGTATTTAGGCCATCTACTGATTAATAGTAATAAACTTTCTTCCACAAAACTTTCCTCAGAAGTCACCATAGATGATAACAAAATATGATAAACATAATTTACAATGGGTAGTTACATCACAGTGCAGGAATAACTATATGCCCATTTTGAAGACCACCAATCCAACTTCAGTTTTTTAGAGCAGATTAATAGAATGAGCATGCATGGATGTTTCCTTTATGCAAATACCACATGACCCAGCCTGTTGGCCATCTTTGCCTTATTCCACCATCCACCTCAAAGATACTCTTGGAGGAACTCCAACATGTGAATGTAATTTCAAGAAGGGCTTGTAGACTTCTAAATTTGATGAAACTGTCATTAGTCAGTCAGTTACTCTAAGCTTCCATTGAGATGCACTATCAACACACACAGCTCAGGTGCTCTGGGGGTGGCAATGAATGCTGCCAGGCCTGAGTCAAGGCACAGAGCTATGGTCAGCATTAGATGATTGCTCTGTTTCTAGTTGTTAATCAGATACAGAGTTAACCTGGGATCCCTGTTCAGCATTTAACCTTCAGGCTTATTTCCGTGGAAACCAGAGAAGGGCAGGCTACTAGCTGAGCTGTGGAGCACTGTGACTGGATGTGAAAAGCATCCCATTGGTGAGGTCTTTCCTGGTTATGAGGACAGTGAAGGGCTATAGACAGGCCAAGTTTAAGTGAGGGATTCTCTGAGATGGATGCCTTGATTGCCAAAATGGAATAGCCAGTCTTCTGCTGGGCACTGGATCCTATGCCATGGACTGTTAACAGGACAGGGAACACAACACTGTGTGGGACCTACTCTCTCTCTGGTGTCATCTTTCCACTATACCTGAGCTACCAATGGGAAAGATACACTTGGTGCCAACATGGTTTTCTAGCCAACACCACTAAATAATGCAGAGCTTGGCTCATGCCTTGTGTAGTATTTAGGTCTGCTGAGTCTGAAACAGCCATCTAACCCAAGACTCAGTAGTGCTAAGATGACTGAGGTGAGCAACTGTTCCTCAAAGTATGCATGCTGCAAAGCAAAACATTTCTGAGGTATTACCAGAAAAGAATCAGCAACTCTCTCCTCATTTGTCAAGTTATTTTGCATGATGGAATGCATTCAGAAGTGATGGATTGCTCATCAGTGGGATTTTTTTTTTTTTTACCAAGGGTGGGGGTTGTGTAGCAGGAAGCACTAGACCTGCTTGTGAAGAACACAGCACTAAGCACTGACCTCTTCCAGGCCATTCTTGTACATCGTTGCTGTGTGATGTCAGCCCTGTGTGTAAGGGAAATACCTGATTTCATCTCTCTCAATGCTGTCCTTACCATGTTATCAGACATGACCTGACAGGATCATGTGTCTCTGAAAAGCATCACTATATGGAATTATTTCACCTTCGGGCTTATATCCCTGGAAACCAGCGTGGGGCAGGCTAACTCCATGAGACTCCTGGGAACCTGGATGAGCTCTTAGGACTCGATAACAAACCTCACTGGCCATCATATCCAGTTGATTAAGGTGGCAACCACTGTCAACAACTCCAGTGTCCACCATCCTCAGACTCTCCTCATTGTGCAGGCTCCATCTAATGTCTGCTCACTTACTGCTCGAACAGTGAATGTGGCTGTCCCCAATATCCCTTGGAATGACATGGGGCTTCAGAGAGTGGGCCTATTCAGAAGTAGTTTCACTCTCAAGACTGTAGCACACTCCACAATGAATTAGTCCTTACTAGCATGTCTGTCCTCTACTTTCCATCTCAGTTCTGTAATACCTGATGCCTCGCTGACAGCTCAAACGACTCAAACTGAACACATGCTCACTTAGTGTTTCGCATGCATCATATCAACTATGCTCAAAAAAGTATGGCATGCTAGAATTTATGCATTACAGTATCAATGTCACCAACCATACACAACACAACCAAAAAGTATACATCCTACTATAATATGCTTAACTTGTATGTGGATGAAAAAAAATCGCAATTACAGATGACTCCTGCTTTATGGACAGAGCATTCTGGGGTATGGCACTGCTGTTAGTAAGCATTTCTGAGGAAAAAAAAAAAAAAAAAAAAAGGAATGTATTATAATGCAAAGCCAGGGTAGACAGGATTGTTTTCTTGTAAGAGAACTGTTCCTGAGACATGAAGTATCAACTATGTCTTATACTGCATCAGAATTGTGATCAGGATGCACCAAATAATTACAGCAGACACTTGGTGAGTTCCTGCAAGCCACTTACCTCTCTTCAGCATCTTCAGTGCTCTGCATGCTTCCTGTCTTTACATCTAAAGTGGGCATACTCAGCTATGACTTAGCTCTGCAATGTTCCCACAGCCTCACAACTTTCAGCACTTATTGCCCAGATGGCAGCACTGTTTTAGGAGACTTCTGGACCTAGGGCTTGGCTGGTGGATGTAGGCCGACTAGGTGTGGGACTTGAAAGTTATAGTTCAGCATAACTTCTGCCCCAAGAAACTCTGTGCTTTCTGGTGAGTGCCACATAAGAAGCTGATATATAGCCTACCCCTGCCATCAGGGCTTCTGCTACTGCCATGTAATTTCTGTCCCTTGTTTAAGGTGCTTCAGTGAGGTGTAAGGAAAGCTAACTTAATATACTAAGCATAATGGCCATGCTCATTCGACCTCATCGCCCCTGTGCTACCTTACTGATGAATGTTCTTGAAAGATAGAAATGGTGTTATTTCTATCTAAGAAAATATGCCTAGTGGCTGGAGAGATGTCTCAGTGGTTATACTGTTCATTCAACTCCCAACGCCTACATGGTAGCTCTAAACTACTCTAGTTCTAGGGGATCCAATTCCTCTTCTGGCATCCACAGGCCCTGCACACATAAAGTAAAATAATCTCACATGGGCACACACATGTACACATAAAATAAGAAACAAAACATTTAAGTATCTTATAAATTGGTGCTTCAAAAATAGAGTCCAGGATACAAGTTAAGCCTACTGTTTAGCATACCGCTGTGGCCCCAGGGTGCTGTCAAACCCCTCAGACCCACTGTAGATCAGCACAAGTTGTTAAGGTCGGTCTTGTGCTTTGTGTACTCAGAAGCCAGACTTCAACCCAGACTTGACACAAGTGTTAACCAATGTGCTGTAAAGAATACTCCTCAATAATCCCTGACTGGTTAACAAAAGGCTGAGCTCTATGACTGTCTAGAGAGGACAGAAAGGCAGGACTTAGAAATGAGTAGAGGTCTCAGAGAAAGACAGACCATGAGGGAGAAGGAGAGAGAAATCAGAGGGAGAAAGAGGCTGCCATTAGGCAGGATGGATCATGAACATGTGGCCAAGAGAAGCTGGTCCTGAGGACACCCGGAATAGAGCAAGCTGGGTGAGACGGCAGCAGCGAGTAACAAGTGGCCTATGGCTGGGACTAAGTTTGAAAAGCTCAGAACCTGCCCAGTCTAGGCTTATAGCTTGTAAATAAAAATACCAGGTTTCTGTGTTGATTATTTGGAAGCTAGACAGGCAGAAAACCCCTAATAATAATACTATTACAACAGGTAGCTTCCCAGCTTTGTTTCTAAGCAGTGATTATTAGACTCCAACACATCTTACTATACTACACCACTAAGACCCAGAACAATGCCATAGGATGCCACTCTGAATCCCGTGCTTAAAATTTGTAAGCTGAACATGAGCAATGTGCCGGTTTTTCTGCTGTATGGCTCATGACGTGCTGAGTACGCCTTAAGCAACTTTTGAGCTGTTTGCATGGCAGACATACACTCATGACTGCACCTGCCTAACACAAATCCATGCCATTACAGAGCAGAGGAAGGAGAGCAAAATCACAATCATCCATAACACAGCAAAACAGCTCAAACTTTTACTACCTGCCCACCACAAAATAAATCAAGGAAAATTTGAGCAAATATTTTAAAACGGGACAAAGCCAAATGCAGGGCTGGGATTCTTTACTTTCCATTAAGCAGCTGTCTGTACCACTTATTTTTAACCTCTGAGCACAATTATTCATAGAAACACAAAGGATTCAGAATATAAATACATACTTGGCATGGCCAGCAGAAAGGAAATTAGAGCAGTTAAGTTCTGTGAGGTTCTTTATCCAGTAACATTTCACCCTAAAGTGTAACAATTATGAGTAACTGAAGCTCAGATAAAGGAGTACATGTATTTTAACTGTCAATATGGTATCAACTAGATAGGAAACTTGACAGATCTATTTCTTTATCATAGTCAAGTTTATATTTTAATAAAGCTCAAAACTACCCCACAAATAAAATTACTCTCTACTTAATCCATTTTAAAGTGGAAAAGGTGCAGTTTGCGTTTGTTAGCTGATTCTACCAACAGCAAAAGACCTCTGAAAACTCCCCGGGAATAAAGAGGTCGAGTTGCCTGAAGGCTGTAAGAGAGAGCACAGGTCACTGTTGATAATCACAAGGGGACAACCTCAAGATGCTCCTTAATTACCCCAAAGGAACTCACAGATTCCAGTCACATCTCATGGACACACAACTCCATTCTCGCATCAACTTTTCTCCTTTGCTGCTAAGCGCTGGGAAAGGAGTTCTGACACTCTGCCAGACGCACAGCTGAAATGCAAACCAAAGAGCTGCTCTTGGTGTGCTGGAGACGCCACAGAATGAGCTATGCATCTCCCTGATGGTCGCCCACATGCCATCGATAATGAGTAAGTGCGTTTTAATAGTCCTTGGGGACAGAGGAACAGGATCTGCCTGTGGAGATGCTGGAGGGTCCAGAGTGCATGGGGACCTGTGAAGGGTATATTTCCAAACTGCACCAGGTAAAAGATAGTAACATATCTGCGCTTTCCCTATTGAAACCCCAAAGGCTGCAAATGCAGTCATCTTAGACAAAAACTTGGATGACAAATGATTGTTACCAGGGAAGTCAATGACAGTTTGTTCTGCTATCATAAAGATCCCTAAGTAAGAAAATAGTAAACATCAAAAAGAAACTCAAGCCAGCAAATGTAAACACTCATGTTAGACTGTAGAATGTTGGTATTTATTTTCTTATATTAAGCCTTCACATAAGTACTTGAGCTCCCAGGTACTCTGAATGTAGGTTGCTCTTGCTGTGGAAAACACTGCACCTTTGGCAAGCAAATGTTAGGAATATGCACTGCCTTATGATCTAAGACTTGTAAGACTAAGTGGCATGTATTGTAATAAGGTATTAGGAAGCCTGCCACTCGCCAAACATCTTAATTACAAGAACTGGGGCTTGCCCTAGATCTAAAATGGGGTGTTTTATGGGCCTCGGGTTTTCCTGAGGCAGATCAACAATTATAAGAAAGAAATTGGAATCTTGGAGGATGAATGAACTAGAGAAACAAAGACTGACGGCCCAAACGCCTGAGTTTCTGCACTGACTGGTTATTGGTCTGGGAGAACCTCCAATGTTCCCGTGGAAGGCAGCAGACCAAGTGCTACCTGTAGCTGGACAGGGAGAAAGTCAGCTTGCCTGGTCTTTCTGAATACCTATTTCCAGGATGAAGCACTTAGTTGAAATGTGGCTAAGATGTGGTGATAAAACACTGCCACTTCTGAGACAAAATTCAAGCATTTAATTATCTATCACAGCAAAGCAAGTCTCTCAGCATTGCAAATCCCAGTCAAATCATAGCAGTGACTCAAGTTATTAGAGGGAAGCTTTATTTTTCTGTGGAGACCCAGCTCAGACTAAAGATCCTCCAGCAAGCTTTCCTCGGACCTTGTCCCCAGTGTCACCAGTTCCATCCTGTAGCCTGGGCTGACTTATGTGGCAGTCAGTATTTACTAAGGGGGTGATGAACCTGCTTATATAGGCTGGGAGTTCTTTGATGGCCGTGACCTTATGTTACTCCATCGTACACTTTAAACGTATAACAAGGCTGAAAGTACAGGGTAAGTCCGACTCAATCACAGCTCAACTGAGTGAAGGCTTTGGTCGCATAGCTATGACATAACTCTGCACAATCATTAATTCTCAGTGAGATAAAGCAGTGCTTTAGAAAAGAACACGTCTAAGCACGCACACACATAAGGACTAATTTATGCCAGAAGACAGGGCAGATCGACAAAATTAACAAAACCCAAACGTTCAAACTTAAAGCCAGTGTGCCACTTGGTTCCTGCTGCCTAGTAAACAAGTGCAAAAAAAGCTAAAGGTTTGCTTTAGGTTGACAGCTCAGCCAAGCACACTCCCTGATGCATTCTTGCTTCACAATAATGGTAAAAAAAAAAAAAATAGTCTACTGGCCTAGTGACTTCAAGTGTGGGACAACTGTCTTGATTTTTATGGCTCTGTCGCTCGCAGCTGCGAGGTTAGCAGGTCTGCACCTGTTACAGACAAACGCGCCCGTCCCTCCGACCCAAGCTCGGGGTTTGCTGACCGACTGTTCCGGGCGGGGAAGGGGAAGGGACGGAGGGAGACACGGGCTCCCGAATCCGAGCTGCGGGGTGAGGAGGTCGGGGAGGCCGCCCGCGTCCCCGCCGCACTTACTCAGGCTCGCGGGCGGGCTGCGCAGTCGGCCGCGGGCTCGGAACCCGGCTCCGCGCAGCAGCGAGGCCCCGCGCCGCCCCCGCCGCTCCTCATCGTCCTCCTCCTGCCGAGGGGCCGCCGTCGCCACCGTCTAGCCCGGAGCTCCTGTGAGCGGCTGGCGCAGCCTGCACTTCCGGCTCGCGCGCGGTGTCCCCGGCAAATTCCCCCGTCGGCCCCCACATAACCTGTTCTCCGGCTTCCTCCCGGAGCGTGAAGCCAACCTGTCCAGCCCTCTGCGCATGCGCGGGACAATGGGCTCCGCCCTCGCGCTACGGTGCCCCGTAGGAGCAAGATACGCGCATTTCCAGTTCTGAGTACACTCCGGGGAGCAAGGAGTCTTTTCTTTTTTCTTTTCTTTTCTTTTCTTTTCTTTTCTTTTCTTTTCTTTTCTTTTCTTTTCTTTTCTTTTCTTTTCTTTTCTTTTCTTTTCTTTTCTTTTCTTTTCTTTTCTTTTCTTTTCTTTTCTTTTCTTTTCTTTTCTTTTCCCTTCTCTTCTCTCTTCCTTTCTTTTCTTTTCTTTCCCCCCTTTCTCCTTTCTCTTTTCTTCTCGGTCTCTCAGTATCTCTCTGCCTGTCTCCTTTTCTGTCTGTCTGTCTCTCCCTCCCCCATCCCCCACTCCACCTCTCCCTCTCCTTCCAATCCCCCTTCCCCTCCTCTCCAACTTCCCTCGAAGTGAACTTACTAAGGCATATGCATGTACCCCTGACTCTCCGCAGTCCCGAGGTCCAGCTCAGGGTCTTGTTCACTCTCAACTCTCCCAAAGTGCCTGCTCTTTGGCTATGCCCTTTCTTTTATCCACACTAAGTTTTCTACTCCACCATGCCTAACTTTCAGGTAGTCGTGTCCTTCCTTTTCACTTTTTTTTTTTTATTCACTGAGGATAAAACAAAACAAATTTACCATTAACCATGCAGCTAAAAACCACACTAGAGTTCTCTCTCTCTCTCTCTCTCTCTCTCTCCTGGTTTTTCAAGTCAGGGTTTCTCTGTGTAGTCCTGGCTGTCCTGGAACTCACACTGTAGACCAGGCTGGCCTCGAACTCAGAAATCGCTTACTTCTACCTCCCAAGTGCATATCAGTAAAGCAAAGTCCCACCTGTGTCGGAGCTCAGGAGCAGTTGAATAAGGCACAGATGTATACTGTGTAAGCACTGCTGTGCTCCTGTACAATACTGATGTGTGGCTTTGCAACGTCACAGGTAACAATCGAGAGATTAAGGGAAACTACAGAGAAAACAATTGGCCACAAGGAGCTGTAGGATCTGGCTCCACTTTAAACTCGCCCTGAACTGTGGGCCTTGTGAAATGCTGTGTAAACACATTAGACAACCCCTGAAAGCACTTGACACTCTAGCGCCTCACCAGTACTGCAAAGTTTCACCTTCAAAGGAACTGTTCGCTACACTTTGCCCATAATTTCTGATTTCTTATTGGTGGAGCACGGCAGGCCATAGCCACCATTGCCCGCGGAAAGTAAGAGTTCCTGAGATGTGGGGCGTAGGTTTGTACTTCTATTTTGTGTATATAGTATAGTTATTGAGTGACAGTAAGGTGTTCTACAACACTATCAGCTAACTTTATTCCAAATCACCGAGCACACTTGAGAAGCCTCTAGTCCATGTAAGTATGTTTCTGTGCCATAACTTATGTATTACTATGGTTTATGTATTATTTCTGCACAATGAAAAAGCTACGAAGAACACAGGACCTGAATTAATCTTGCGAAAGTCTTTTTCATGGAGCCCCAGACTTTTTAGGAGGGAGGATTCTATCCTGCAAAGCTTCACAAACCAGTCATGTCTGGGCAGCAACCCAGGCTCCAAGTTCCTCAAGTTCGGCTCGACGGTGACATCCAGCGGCGAGCGATGGAATAGTCTTCTGCTACAGGCAGAGACAGCGGAGGAGCGCTGCGCAGGCGCTCTGAGCCGCCGCGCCGGCCCGCCCCGCGCCGCCCCCGCCCGCCCTCTGCCCCGCCCCTGCCTCGCCTGCTCCTTTAAGTGGCTCGGAGGTGGGGGCTCCTGTTCCCAACGCGCCTGCGCGGCAAGCAGCTGGCGGAAACAGCCGCCCGGCTTCTGGTGGCGGCAGCTTCCGGGCGGAGTGAAGGCGGGGCGGCCTCTGGGGACGCTGCTAGGCAAGTGGTGTTGCGGGCTGCAGGAGGGAGGGAGGCTCTCGGTCCTAGGGAGGCGGCGTCCTTCCTGCGCCTCAGGTCCCAGCGTCACCACCCGGGAGCTAGTTGTATGCTTTCTGAGAGTGAAGCCTCCTCCGCACACTCCCCTGCCGCCTAGCTCCCTGGGACCCGCGCACTCCCCCAGCTCCGCCTACGTGGGCTTCACATGCTACTTAGGTAAGCAAAGCACTAATGCAACAGGTATTAAGGCTTTTCCGGTTGAGCACCTTCCAAAGCCTGTGGTAATCGACTCTACCACGAGTTAAAATGTTTGAGTGCTTTTGAACTTCAGCGCCTGAAGCCTGCCAACGAACTCAGTTTATTGCGAATGGAAAGCATATCAAAAAAAAAAAAAAAAAAAAAAAAAAGAAAATAAGGTGAAACAGCAGAAATTGAAATAGTTCACTCCTGCAGTTAGCGTTGAACAAAATTTGTGTGGTTTATAGCAATTTGAATTCTTGGTTTTCTGTGTTTATGGTTATTTTACGATGATGCACGTGTGTATTCACACCATTGCCTAAAACACACTATTACTATAAACGCAACTTGAATTGTTTGCTCCAGTTTGTTGAGAAAAACCTCGAGACTATATGTATCCTCCAGTTATATCTGTAGAAGTGTGTCTGTATTGGACCATTCAGAAAGTATTTCTTAATATACTTCATTTTACGTGCATTGTGCAGAAATTGTAACTGTAGTATTATGCACCACTATGTACCCACTTGAAGGAACCAGGTGTCTGGTGCAGTCAGTTATGCAAACCAACTTCAACAAGGGAAGCAAGCAGTTCACCAAAGTTGCAGTTACAAATGTTAGAAGATACAGTCCCAGGTGGGCTTATCTTGATCTGACCCTACTGAATTAGCTGTGTTTCCTTTGTCAAAAATTAGACTGAGAAGAGACATTTGTTTTTTTCCTCCATAAGCTACTAATGCCATAAATCATTTCCAGGGCAAGGCTGAACCACGGTGTTAGCCAGTTCTGCTGGTTGTTTATTTTATCATCCCAGCCCTGAGCCTCCCCACCCTCCTTTCCCTAAAGCATTTAATAATTAGTTCCACAAACAAATGTGAACTATATTTATCACTGAAAGCACAATTGCCACTTGATGTGAGACTTTTCTTTGTGGAGTAGGGAAGTAGAGTGTGAGGAATTTCATAATCTCCACTGCATGGCCAGATGCTGTTGTCTGAAGTCACATAATGTAGCATTGACTGTTTGTCCTGAAACATGCATTTTACTTGAAATCATTTTTAGAATACTTGTTTGGCTATTACACAGTTTAAGCTCCATTAAAGTAACTGATATACATTCCTGTAGAACACGTAGTGATATTTAAAACTTCAAAAACTTTCATGCTTGTGGTAACCCGTTAGGGAACATTCTAAGTCCTGTTCAATTATTTCCTTGATTTCCAAAGCCTTTAATGAAAAGGCGGTGATTGGTAGGGTTGGGATTTTGTTGTTATTTTTGGTAAAGCACTGTGATGTCATGATTTGCTCTCTTTGTGTTCTTTGTACTTTACATTATATATGCTTACAGTATATAAAGCAGAAGCACACCTGTTGACCATAGCATAACTGCCTGGCTCAGATGTAGTCACTGAATAGTTGGGAAATAGCAGGCAGAAAGATATGAACAAAAATAATAAATTAATATCTGTGTATCTATGATAAAAATAGGTAGAAATGAGGTCATTTTGGGAGATGATTTCCAGTTGAGGTTTGAATGGCAAAGGGATTTGTCACAGCTGTCAGAGAAGGAATGAAGGTAAAGGTAGACATAAACTTGGTTGGGCTGGAAGAGAAGGATAGCTGTTGTTTGTTTTTGTCAACTGTGGGTCAGATTTCAGAATGCCCAAGAAATCGGATTCCAGTTCAGTGAGCAAGCGATTTGTTAAAAATTATTGATGGCAATTAGTTTGTCTTAGGTGCTGTGTAATTATCCAGAAAACAAGAAACATAAACAGACTTTACTTGGAAACATAGAAATAAAATTTGTCACAACTGATTTGCCTTTCATTACTAAAAATAATACTTTTGTATTCTGTACTAAATAATCAGTAGATAGAATACCATTGAATGTTAGCATTTAAGATAAATTGATGGGCTTAGGAAATGAAGCTAAGACTTGGTAGAAAGTATTGATCAGGATGAAAAGAAAAGCATCTACATGCTTATCCTTTTATCGCATTGGCCTGTTGTTATTAAGTAAATGTAATAGTTATTATGATCTAAGTCGCCTCTATAAGCACATTGTTTTAAATATTTACAAATTGCAACTGCCACTTAAAGTTACTCTCCTTTTTGCTTTACCAGTTAAAACCGGAGGATTTGTTGTCGCTTCTATGGCTTCCTCACAAACCTCACAAACTGTTGCGGCTCATGTCCCCTTTGCAGACTTATGTTCCACATTAGAACGAATACAGAAAGGCAAAGACCGTGCAGAAAAAATCAGGTACTTCAAGGAGTTTTTAGATTCTTGGAGAAAATTTCATGATGCCCTTCATAAGAACAAAAAGGATGTTACGGACTCTTTTTACCCAGCAATGAGACTGATTCTCCCTCAGTTAGAGAGAGAGAGGATGGCTTATGGAATCAAAGAAACCATGCTTGCTAAGCTTTACATCGAACTGCTGAATTTACCAAGAGAAGGCAAGGATGCCCAGAAGCTCCTGAATTACCGCACCCCCAGCGGGGCTCGCACGGATGCTGGGGACTTCGCGGTGATCGCGTACTTTGTTTTGAAGCCCAGGTGCTTACAGAAAGGAAGCTTAACTGTGCAGCAGGTAAATGACCTCTTAGACTTAGTCGCCAGCAATAACTCGGGCAAAAGAAAAGAACTCGTGAAAAAGAGCCTTCTTCAGCTAATTACCCAGAGTTCAGCACTCGAGCAAAAGTGGTTGATCCGCATGATCATCAAAGACTTGAAGCTTGGTGTCAGCCATCAAACGATACTTTCCATTTTCCACAGTGACGCGGTTGAGTTGCACAGCGTCACCACAGATCTGGAAAAGGTCTGCAGGCAGCTGCATGACCCCTCTGTAGGGCTTAGTGACATCTCTATCACTTTGTTTTCTGCCTTTAAGCCAATGCTAGCTGCTGTAGCCGATGTGGAGCGGGTGGAGAAGGACATGAAGCAGCAGAGCTTCTACATCGAAACCAAGCTGGATGGCGAGCGCATGCAGATGCACAAAGATGGCGCGCTGTACCGGTACTTCTCCAGAAATGGTTACAACTACACCGATCAGTTTGGTGAATCTCCACAGGAAGGCTCTCTCACCCCATTTATTCACAGTGCATTCAAGGCAGATGTGCAAGCGTGCATCCTTGACGGTGAGATGATGGCCTACAACCCAGCGACACAGACTTTCATGCAGAAGGGGGTCAAGTTTGATATCAAAAGGATGGTGGAAGATTCTGACCTACAGACATGTTACTGTGTTTTTGATGTGCTGATGGTTAATAATAAGAAGCTAGGGCGTGAGACTCTTAGAAAGAGGTATGATATCCTTAGTAGCACTTTCACACCCATACAGGGTCGAATAGAAATAGTGCAGAAAACTATAGCTCATACAAAGAAGGAAGTAGTGGATGCATTAAATGATGCCATAGACAAGAGAGAAGAGGGGATCATGGTTAAACACCCTCTGTCCATTTACAAGCCAGACAAAAGAGGTGAAGGGTGGCTGAAGATTAAACCAGAGTATGTCAGTGGATTAATGGATGAATTAGACCTCCTGATTGTGGGGGGCTACTGGGGTAAAGGTTCACGAGGTGGCATGATGTCTCACTTTTTGTGTGCAGTGGCAGAGACACCACCTCCTGGTGACAGGCCATCTGTGTTCCACACTCTATGCCGTGTCGGGTCTGGTTACACCATGAAAGAACTCTATGACCTGGGCTTGAAATTGGCAAAATACTGGAAGCCTTTTCATAAAAAATCTCCACCAGGTAGCATTTTGTGTGGTACAGAGAAGCCAGAAGTGTATATCGAGCCTCAGAACTCTGTCATCGTTCAGATCAAGGCAGCAGAGATCGTCCCCAGTGACATGTACAAGACCGGCTCTACCTTACGCTTCCCACGCATCGAGAAGATCAGAGACGACAAAGAGTGGCATGAATGCATGACACTGGGTGACTTGGAGCAGCTGAGGGGGAAAGCATCTGGGAAGCTTGCCACAAAACACCTTCATGTAGGTGATGATGATGAACCTAGAGAAAAAAGGCGGAAGCCCATCTCCAAGACGAAGAAAACCATTAGAATCATTGAACACTTAAAAGCGCCTAACCTTTCTAACATAAACAAAGTTTCTAATGTATTTGAAGATGTTGAGTTTTGTGTTATGAGTGGATTGGATGGTTATCCAAAGTCAGACCTAGAGAACAGAATTGCAGAATTTGGTGGTTATATAGTACAGAATCCAGGCCCAGATACATACTGTGTGATTGCAGGTTCTGAGAACATTAGAGTGAGAAACATCATTTCTTCAGATAAGCATGATGTTGTCAAGCCCCAGTGGCTTTTAGAGTGTTTTAAAACAAAAACATGCGTGCCATGGCAGCCTCGCTTTATGATTCACATGTGCCCATCGACAAAGCAGCATTTTTCCCGTGAATATGACTGCTATGGTGATAGCTATTTTGTTGACACAGATTTGGACCACCTGAAAGAAGTGTTTTTAGGAATTAAGCCCAGTGAGCAGCAGACTCCTGAAGAAATGGCCCCTGTGATTGCTGACTTAGAATGTCGTTACTCCTGGGATCGCTCGCCCCTCAGTATGTTCCGACATTACACCATTTATTTGGACTTGTATGCCGTTATTAATGACTTGAGTTCCAAAATTGAAGCCACGAGATTAAGTGTTACAGCACTTGAGCTGCGGTTTCATGGAGCGAAGGTGGTTTCCTGCTTATCTGAAGGGGTATCTCACGTAATCATCGGGGAAGATCAGAGACGAGTTACTGACTTTAAAGTATTCAGGAGAACACTTAAGAAAAAGTTTAAAATCCTCCAAGAACGTTGGGTGATCGATTCAGTAGACAGGTGTGAACTGCAGGAGGAAAACCAGTATTTGCTTTAGAGTCTGCTAGCTGGGGAAAGCGTTATCCCTGTCAGACAACAGCAGTCAGTGGTGATGAAATAGCCAGAAGCCTTCATTTTATCTCCTAATACTTCAAAAGGATTAGTTACCAGAAGGCAATAATTCTCAAGTAGAAAGGAAACTTAAATGTACCAAAGCCAAAAACAAAAAACAAAAACAAATTAACAAAAAAACCTTTTCCTAACATGACTTATAACTATGACATACAATGGCAGCTTCAATTAATACTCATGGTATCATTGAGACTAGAATTTTGACTTAGATATTAAGAAAGTGTATTTGGAACCTTTTACAATCATCACTGCTATTGTCTTTCTTTCTAAACAGAATTTTCCAGAGTTAAAAATTTAAGTTTTTAGCTGTGAAAGGATTATACCAATAAAAATCAGAATTGCTAACAGTTAGACTTATAAAAATAAGCCTTTTAATTGAGGACTCAAATGCCCTCTATAAGCATGAAATATTTTAATAAGTTTTTAAGGGTCATCAAATGTTTTTTGATAATTTGGGGGAAGTTCAGAATCATCTAAATACCAAACTCTTGAGATGTTAATTAATTTTATTAAAAAAATCCTTGCAACTTTAAGTTAGCTAAGACTTAAGTTTTTTGAAGACATGTTTCATGAAGAAGTGTTTTGCGTGAATTTGCACTCCAGCATTAACAGTGTTTACAGAACTTGTCTCCTATTGATGATCCATTGAGTAGCTGTCCATACAGTGAAGATGCTGTCACTTTCACTTTGATTAGATACTAGGTCCTGTGGCTTTTAGAGATGGCTTTGATGACTATTTTGAAGTCACAGTCATGTGTGTGTTACATCTGTTGAGAATCGTACTTCCACGGCAGCACTGAAATGGAGGGATGTGGGACCTTAAATGATGGGTATAAACTATTTAAGTAATTAGACTTCTTGTTGAAGCTATTGAAGAAATGTTTGTGATTATTGTAACAAATAAAATTATTAAATATTTAATGTAACACATCACTTATGCTCTTTTTGCTTTAAAACAATTCATAATTCTGTTAATCAGATGGCTGCGAATTTAGAGTATTGCCCCTCTACCTCCCAAGTACCGAGCCCGCGAGCTCGTCCTCTTATCTCGGTGTTCGTGCAGACAAACCGTAGTCAGTTCCTCCCGGACCCTTTGGCTTTCACATTACCAAGTGAGCTTTAAGGATTTAAGTGTGTACATCTTTGTGTGCAGAGAGATACATCCCAAAGCACAAGTATAGTTGAAGTTTTATGATTTTATAATTTAAATGTATATGAATTAAAAGTTTTATAATTTTCCTATTTAAGGGTAATACTCAGGGTACCCATCGTAAAGGACTCATAAAGCCACACTTATCGTATTTTCTTTATTTTATTATGAAGTTGTGGGAATACTTGCATGCCACAAAGGTATCTTACCGTTTTTCATTGTGGCGCAGCACTCCACTGATGCACCTAATGCGACTTATTACCCTTTGTCAGCATTTAAGTTAGCTCCTTTTTTGTTGTTTTGTTTTGTTTTTTGAGACAGGGTCTCTCTGTGTAGCCCTGGCTGGCTGTCCTGGAACTCACTCTGTAGACCAGGCTAGCCTCGAACTCAGAAATTCACCTGCCTCTGCCCTCTGCCTCCCAAGTGCTGGGATTAAAGGTGTGCACCACCACTGCCCAGCTTTATGTTAGCTCCTTGCATTCCATTCACAGTTTTCTTTTCCTGTCCAGTAGTGTGATAAATCTTTTACCTGGTCTTTGTGCATTTGTTATGGCTAATCTTGGTTGTCAGTTTGACTGCATCTGGAATCAGCTGAAACAAGCTGCTGGACACTCTTTAGGGTTTTTTGTTTTTTGGGTTTTTTTTTTTTTTTTTTTTTTTTTTTTTTTTTTTTTAGAAGACACCCTAAATTCAGGTGGCACCTTCTGGTCATGGAAGACAAAACGTGCTTTTCTCTCTCTCTGTCAAGTTCATCTATCCTTCACCTGTGTTAGGACCCGCTTCCACAGGATTCTCATGTAGGTTGAAAATCCTCAGGGCCTCCAGAGCCAGATTGCAACTGCAGAGACACCCAGCTTCATGGACTAAATGACTACTAGAGTCAGTGTCCAGTATGGGGTGGCCATTGTTGTACTACCTGAAACACTTCCTGTACTTCAGTCTAACAAATCCCTTTCAGTACCTGGATTTCTCTTGTCCATTCTGTTCCCTTGGAGGACATGGTTCAGTAAGTGGAAGGCTGACTCAGAGCGACTCTCACCCAGTTCATCGCTGAGTGTGAAAAGCCTGAGTGAAAAATACTTTCACTGGTTCCTCTTCATGTTGGTTGGTTTGGTCGCTCCCTGCCTGCCTGAGGGTATTCTGTCTCTGGCTTTAAATATAACGACTGCGGGGTGTTTGGTGTGTGTGTGTGTGTGTGTGTGTTTTAAAGCAACACCATGTGAAGTCTGACTGGCCTCTTGTGATGGTTAATCTTGTCAACCTCACAGCATCTAGAATCATCCATGAGACACACTTCTGAGAAACCCTGTGAGGGCTTATGTAGATTCTGCTAGCCTCTGGGCAAGCCTGTGAGATGTTGTCTTGATTAGTTAATTGGAAGTCTGAAGATTCTTAGACATGACGGTGGGGATATGAAAGGGTCCTAGGAAAAAGTGCCTGCTGGCTTATTTCCTTTCACCAGAATAGATCCCTCCCTGCCCGCCCCCCCCCCCACCAAAATGGATGCTGCTGGTTTGTTGCTTTAGTTACAATAAGTCACAGCACTTTCTGGAGTAAATACACTGAAACACTGCACATTTGACTGTTCTAATCCTCTTAGGCCAGGTTCTTTCCCCAGATGCATTCACCAGGAGCTCCACCACTGCATTGTCCTCATGACCTAACTGCCAAGGCTGAGGGTCCTTTCATTGAAAGAGAGCTTCATCACATTTGTGCTTAACATGGGATCTTAAGAACAGAGTTAAGGATCCAGCAACTCTGCTGGGTGAAAAATACTTGGAATTGCCCCAGAAAGCTGTTGTGCTAAGAGAAGAGCATGGGAGATGTGGTCTGGCAGTCCTGGATGCTGTCTCAGTTCTGACACCACCAATTCTAGCATTTCAATTGAACATGGAACTAATTCACCAGAATGGTCAGAATTATAGCACCTAACATTCTCATATGATCTCTCTAGTTTTTATCTGTTTCTCCTACTCATGCTCCTCCCAGTAGAGTTGATTAACCCAACTGAGTATATCTGGGAAGAGAAATAGGATTTCAACAGTGTGGTGTTGTGGATGGACTTTCATAGCAAGAGGAAGAGAATATATAAAACCAGGAAGGATACAAATCTACATGAAAATATTTATAAAATACTCATTTATGTGTAAAGGTGCAGCTTAGGGTAATTCTTAAAAGGCCTTTAGTTCCACTCTGTAAATGTGGATTATATTGGTTACTCTAGACAAGTATATTTTACTTATGTTTTAGGATATTGGGATATGGCTAGCATGCAAAAGGCTGTTCGTGTCTGGTACATGAAATTGGGTGGGTTTAGAAGTAGATTACACCTGTGAGATCTCCACAGGATCCTAACCTTCCTTATATTGACAAGTCACCTGTCACCCATTTTTGATTGATTGATTTTTTTTCCACTTTTATTTAATCATTCAAAACCAAGAGTTCTTCCTGAGCTCTAGGGACTGTTCTAGTTGCTAAGGAAAAGCAGTTACCAAACTGGGGACCCCCTGCCGTGGTTGGGGCTCCATGCTATTGGTTAAGAGGATGGAGACCACCACTGCTTTCCAGGACAGGACCCAGACTCAAGGGAAGGCATTTGAAGAGGAGTCAAAAATGATACAAAGAGGGAACATAGATAAGAGGAAATGGGGGTCAGGGACTTAGGGAAACAAAACTTTTCAGAATGCAAAATATTCTATGTGGCTTTTTTTTTTTTTAAATAAAGCAACGTATATAGGAGTTGTCTGAAATTAAACATTCAACTCTAATACTTTCATTCTGAATGCTTAGAGAAGCCTAGTTCACCTGCAGATGAAAACAAAACAAAAC
The DNA here is from genome assembly GCA_964023405.1 of Apodemus agrarius. Taxonomy (NCBI): domain Eukaryota; kingdom Metazoa; phylum Chordata; class Mammalia; order Rodentia; family Muridae; genus Apodemus; species Apodemus agrarius. Next base: position 5,471,986 of record OZ030023.1, on the reverse strand, counting down.
AAAACAAACAAACAAACAACCCCACAAGTTAGCATGACTCAGAACACAGGAAGATCCATCAGAGCTAGTGGCAGAACAGCACTCCCACGGGTCACAATTGTGAGTCAGGTGGCTGGGAGATGGCTCAGTGGGTAGGGCCGCTTGCCCAAGAGTGAAGACCTACATGCTGAACCCCTGGCATCCACAGAATCTGGGAATGGTTGTTCATGCCTTTCACCCAAGTGCCGTGAGGGACAGAGACAAAAGGATCACTCCAGCTTCCTGGCCAGCAACCTAGCTCCAGAAATGATGAGAGACCCTGTCTCAAGGGAATGTTCAAAGTGATACATTTTTATTTATTTCCAACTGTGATGGCTGTTTTGGTTGTCAACTTCACTACATCTGGAATTAACCCCCAAAATGACAGGGCACACCCGTGAGGGATTCTTGCTTAATTAAATCATTTGAAGTGAAAAGATCTACTTCTAATTTGGATCTTTGAGGTATGAAGGACATGTCTTTAGTCCAGATCTTTTGAGGTGGGAAGAGCCACCTTTAATCTGGGCCGTACTTTCTCCTGGAAACCTATATAAAGGACACGGGAGAAGGACACTTGCTTGCTCTCTCATCTCCTGCCTGCCTTCACTCTGGCTGGCAAGTCCATTCCTTCACTGGCATTGGAGCCTACTTCTTTGGGATTCCAGCAGCAGAGCAGCTGAGAAATCCTGCCAGAAGCCGTCTAGGAGAGGCAAAACTAACGTGACTTTCTGGAGATGGCCCATTGTTTTGCATGGCTATGATGGGTAAACTGAACCTCAGGGCCTTCAGAGAGTTCATCTTGGGATTGGTTCTTATTGGTGATCTGCCTTTCCTGTCATTGTTACATAGTCTAATGATTCCTGGGCATTAGCCTACCCTATTTGGCAGATTTTCTGCAGATCAACGAAGATGTACTCTTTTGTAGTAATGCTGTGTAGACAAATTAATGATTTCATAATTCCTAATAATGATTCTATAGAATTCCTAATTTTTCTTTTTGTTTTTTTGAGACAGGGTTTCTCTGTGTAGTTCGGGCTGTCCTGAAACTCACTCTGTAGACCAGGCTGGCCTCAAATTCAGAAATCCGCCTGCCTCCGCCTCCCAAGTGCTGGGATTAAAGGCGTGCGCCACCACCGCCCGGCTCCTAAATTTATATTTTTGAGCCATCTATAGTATGAAACCTATAACTAGTGTTCTATAACCCTTCATGAATTGAGATGTGGTAGGAAACAGAGAAAGTAGGATTTTGGAGGAAGCAGGAAGTACGTTCAAGAAGGAAGAATATATTCTGGTATCTTAACCGTGCCCCATCTCTTCCCTCTCCTGTCCCACTTCCCTTCCTGACCACCATGAGCTGTGCAGCTTTCTTCTGTTGTCCCTGTCACTGTCACGGTCTTTCTGTCCTTGCTTCTGTATATTATTCCATGTATAGTGCTTTCCACAGACTTGATTTAATTAACCTTTAACATTAGTGCAAGCACGGACAGGTTGGATCTCTGTGAGTTTGAGTTTGACCAGCCTGGTCTACACTGTGAATCTCAGGCCTGCCAGGCTTACACAGAGAGAGGGGAAAGAAATTGATTTCTCTGAATCCTTTTACTAAAGGAATTTTGTATTAAAATTAAAGAATAGCCATTGTAATTCTCCAAACTCTCTTCGAAATTAGCATGCTACAGTGACTTAAAGATAAACCTGAATATAACATTTTTAAATGAAAATATTTAACATATTTGGATTGTGATTTCTTTTCCTAAAGCCCCCTCACTGATCTTCCCCATTTCCCCATTCACCCAAATCTATATCCTTTCTTTCTCTCTCCTTTAATGATACAAAGTGAATCTAAATAACAATGACAATGACAACGACGACGAAGATGATAATTAGAATAAAAGAAGCCAAAATAGAACAGGGCAAACAAACAGAAGAAAAAGAAATAGATTAAGAGACATATATAGTCACACACACACACACACACACACACACACACACATTTTCTCACACACACACATTTTCTCACACAGAAATGCCATAAAAACCAAAACGGGATACCATAACACACACAGACACACAGATACACACAGATACACACACACACACACACACACACACACACACACACAGGACCTGGAGAGTGTGGGGGGAAGCCCTGGCAAAACATTATGAGACAAAGAACCTCCAGAAATGTAAGATGGTTTTGTATCAGCCATTTGCTACTCTATTTAAAATAATACAAGTGGTTGTTGTTTTTGTGACTATTTTTTGGAACAGGTCTCATACAGCCTCAAACTCACCACCTCTCAGTGGATGACTTTAAACTTTGATTCTTCCATTTGTAGTTCCTCCGTGCTGGTGTTACAGGCATATGCCATCACTACTGGCCTCAATGTTTGGTTGGTTGGTTGTTTATAGGTAAGCTCTCATTATGTAGCTCTGACTGACCTAGAACTCTTTATCTAAGCTGGGCCAGCCTTAAAGTCCTAGAGATCTGCTCCTCTCTGCGTCCTGAGTGCTAAGTATGTGCACTATATTCCATCTGGCAACTAGTCATACAGGTGTGAGAGTTTTTCCATGGTGGGGGGGGAGCGAAAAGAGAAATGAGCCCAAATCAATGAATACTTTAAAATATTATATTCAATTAATTGTGGTATAAGAGCCAAAGCTGCTAAGTTAGACATGGTTCTCTAGAGGAACAAATCTATAGGGTGAATATATATTATAAAGGAGGGTGTATTGGATCTGCTTACAGTGTAGGGGCTGGGAAGTCCTGTTTGCCCCTCTGCACGCATCACAAAGCTGATGCCTCAGCAGACCCCATCTGATGCTGAGGATGCGAAAGGCCTGGGGAGTTTGCCAGGCTTCGATGTTGGGAAGCTGAAGGAGCTGAAGACTGATGTCAACAGAAGCTTCAGGAAAAAGACAGTCTGGTAACAAGAAGTAAAGGCAGCTAAGGAAACTAGCTTTATGTTTGGAAGGTTCTTCCTGCTCTGAAGGGAAGAAGAGCTTCTCCCTCCAGTCACTAACCTCTCACAGACCCACCCAGTGCTGTGCAGTCCAGATGTTTCTACATCCTGTCAGTTGACAGTAAGATGAACTACCACAGATCTTGATAGTCTTAACAGGTGGTCCTCTTTCTTTGATGGTTGTACTTGCTGGTGAAGGGAAAGATACCTAAGAGCTACCCTGAATACAGGGTGTGCCTTTCAAGAAAGCTGAATTGAAGTAACAATTCAGGTCTTCCCATTTTTGTAAACTGTATCATACTATTAAAGGGCTAAAATATGTAGCAACAGCTAGTACCTTAATGTGTAGTTGGTATAATCAGAAAACTATACTTTCCCCACTATGACACTATCATTTTTATAATTTGTTCAATATTTAGTGATTCTGAAATCAGAGTCTCAGAAGAAAACAGGGTCATTTTGCTAATGCTGTCTGTGTCTGGTTCAGTCACCCATGTCCTTTCTGCTGGAAAGCTGCCATTGCTAGTAGCTGTGGAGGATACAGTGAGTCACATAATTGAGTTTAAAGTGAAAATAGACAATTGGTTGAGTAGTTTTATGGAAGAGCATCATAGTTTGAGGACCTCAAGGATTTACAAAGGTGTTTCCATCTAAAGTTAGTGTTTGTTTTAACATCTTTGGCTTTTTATATCAATTATGAATCAGATAATTAATCTTCCTTTAAGATGAAGCAGTGCTAGAACTTCTAGGTTGAACTGAGCAGGTACTTGCAAATGTCAGGTCTGACAAGAGCCCTCATGACTCAGCTACTGAATCATGGGATCAATCAGCTGAATAGCCTTTGCTGACGTAAGGGTCAGTCTCATTATTCAACTGAGAAGCTACTGTTTCCTGTATATAAATTAATTTCAATATATTATAATGAAAGAAAAATAAGTGACATTATCTATGATGTAGAGCATGCACACATCAGGTTACTAATTTATGTTAGGGCCATGTCTTGAGCCTGATATGTGTCCCCATTAGTTTCCAAGTAGCATATGAATCTGCTTCTGCTGTTCCCAGAACAATATTGAACAAAAGAAAAGCACACTGATTACCTGCCGTGGAACGCTATTCCAGGGAAGGTACGAAGTGTCATCTACTCATCCCAACAGCAGACCACCAAGTCCAAACTGGTGACCCAATGTGTTCTTTTGTTGGGTTGGATGTCAGGATTGCTATGGAGAAAAGTCTCAGTTCATCTCCTATTCCTTATCTCTTTGAAGCAGAAAGTCTTGTGTTTGTGCCACCGCCATTGCATGTTGACTCTTTAGAGAGCAAGACAGTCTCCTCAGCTGCACAGACCTATGATAGAGAGCTTCGTTTAACATATTAGGTTAGACCCTCGTCTGCAGTTGAACCTGCCTTTGGTAGTGACTCTCACAGTTTGCAGACATAGTAAATAGATGAGATTTGGAAACCTTGGAAAGGAGTGACCACTTTATACATGAGAAATTACTGAAGAGACTGTACACAACACATTATAGGACAAATTGTGATGGTCAGACACTAACACACACACACACACACACACACACACACACACACACACACACACACACACACACACACACACACACTGGAGAAAGGGTCTTGAACTCACATACAGTGGAGAAAGGATCTTACTGTATAGCATAGGCTGATCTTGAACTCACAGACATTTGAGAAAAGGTCTTACTGGGTGGCATAGGCTGGTCTTGAACTCATGATCCTTCTGTTTCCACTCTTTTGTGCTCTGTTTTGTGCTCCCTCCATTTGGGACAGAAGTGTGTTTTCCTTCTGATTAGTAGAATATGATGGAGATATCATGTTACACCTACTTTTACATTATATGCCTCCTTACTCGCAGGCTAATTTAAGTCTCTTCCTATTTCTCTCTCACTTTACTGGCCTCTATAGTTTTTTGGCTATTAATTATCTTTCAGAGGCACATGTAAAGGCCTTATCTCTAGTGTGACAGTTTGGTAGATGGTAGAACCTTCAAGAAATAGGGTCTACTAGGAGATTTTGAGGTGCATACTATTGAAGTGAATTCTGATGCTCAAGCCCCTTCCCAACTCACCCCCCGTTTCTTTTCTTTGCTCCTTAGCTCATGGTATGAGTAGGTTTGCTCCACCATGAAGACTGCCATGATTTGCTGCCCGTCTGGACACTGAAAGCTATGGGGCTAACCTGTCATAGACTACAATCTCCCAATCATAAACCAGACAGGTCTTTCCATTCTGTAAGTTAAACACCTTGGGTATTTGATGCAGCCATGTATAGCTAACAATCACACTGGTTTTTATGGGCCTCCTATAGACCACATAATTTCAGGGAACTGAAGTCTCCAACAACCATGACATCAGGGAAGCAGCTTCTCACCTAACTCAGTTCCTCATGAGGACGCAGCAAATGATAACAAATGCTCTCGGTCTCTGAAACCTTGCAATGACCCCTTTGCTGGAGAACACTTGGTAGTCTGCGGTTCATAGACGCACTGAGGAATTGCCTCCTCCTTCCATGGTCTTCATTCCTACAGTTGCTTGCTGAGCCCCACTGGAGGAAACCCCAAAGCTGCCACTACTACACTTCCTTCCAGTCTTCTGCTTGAGCAACTCCACTTGGGCTTTCTGATTACACCTCACCCATTCTAGTTCCCTGTGTACTCTTCTCCCCTGAAACATTTACTCTCTCGGTGTTTGTAATGTATCCCCCCAAATTCTAAATCTTATCTCTAAAGCTGAAGAATGTACGACTGGGTTAGTTGTTTTTTGTTTGCGTGGTTGGTTGTTTTGTGGGGTGACCCCATCATTTCTCTCTGTGGTTAGACTGTATTCCTTGTAATGTTTCCACCTCATAATCTATTTGGCAAACATTACCTTTTTCATTAGCCATTTGAGTATATGGATAGTCCATATGAATCTTTTGCAGCTCACTGCGTCTTGTGTTTATTCAATTTTCATAAATACCTTTGGATTACTATTACAGCATATTGCTTTAAAGCCTTTTTATTTTCACTTGTAAAAATTAACGATATCCATTGATGAAAATTTTTCTGTCGAGAGGGAAAAAAAGCACCTTTCTTTTGGTTGAAGAGTGTATTGCTGCCCAGTGTTTGAGAGCATGGACTTTAAAGGGGGCAAGCCCAGCTTTGAAGCCTGCTGTCTCTGTGTAGGCTGGTTACATATCCCCTCCACTCCTCGGTTCTGTCTTCTAGAAAATGATGCAATTTTAGAGTTCACTTTATTAAGTTATTATACAGAAGGAACACACACATGCGATCAATGCTTCGAATGCTGTACTGTACCAGTAAGATCCACACATGGTGTGTGCAGAGCTATTGTGATAGCTAGGAAGGGTGAGCAGGAGCAGAGAAACAGCATGAAGGAGGGCCTTCCATGGTGCCCCAGATCCTCTCGTCCTTCTAAACATGGGGGAGATTCTGGCTTCCCCCTCCTTACTGCCTGCCCCCTCACACTGATAGCATCTGGTGAGCAGAGCTAAAAGTTCTGCTAAGGTCCATCTCATGGGGGGAGGATGCCAAGGCCTGACACTATTGTGGATGCTGTGATGTGCTTACAGATGGGAGCCTAGCATGGTTGGTTGTTCTCTGAGAGGCCCTACCAGCAGTTATCTAAGTCAGAAGCAAATATTTAACACCCAACCATTGGAGTGAAGTTGGAGACCCCTATGATTGAATTAGGGGAAGGATTGAAGAACCTGAAGGGGAGAAAGACCCCATAGGAAGACAAGCAGTCTCAACTAACCTAATAACTCCAGGGAGCTCCCAGAGACTAAGCCATCAACCAGGAGCATACACAGGCTGGGCAGAGGCCTCCTGCACATATATAGCAGAGGGCTGCCAGGTCTGGCCTCAGTGGGAGAAGATGCTCTTAATCCTTGAGACTTGAAGCCCCAGGCAAAGGAGAGGTCTGGAGGGGGGTGCACCCTCTCGGAGGCAAGGGGGAGGAGAAATGGTATGAGAGACTATGGGAGGGGTACAAGGGCTGGAATGAAAATAAATAAATTTTTAAAAAAAAGAGTTTTGCTGAGTATCTCATTAGGAACAGATCAGTCAAGCACAAAGAGTAAGGATCCAAACTCAGAGGATAGTGGCCCATGGGTCAAGAAAACACATTCTAGAAGCTTCTACAGTTTAATGAGAAAAGACCTTTCATTACAGTGACTAACCCTTGACCATACATAATAATCTCAGTGGTATTTCGAGTCCAACCGCCATTCATAAAACAAATGCTAATTCTTGCTTACTCCATTTACAAGTCTTAGTCTTCGTGTTAATTGCCATGTGCAGTGTTCTCTGGGCTTTTAAAGTACTATCCACATAGCACTTACTATTAATCAGCATTATGAAAAACCTCAACTATGTCCCAGTGCTAGGCTCCCGGTGTTCTCTCTCCACTGAAGCCATACAGACCTGGGCCGTGCTGAGTTAGTTCTTGGTAGCTGAAATACTTACATGGAGGGAGGCAAACTTTAGGGCCTGAGATAATGTTAGGCCCCAGGATATGATTGTGTGTAAATTGGCTCATTAAGGTCAGGAAAACCATGGGTTTGCTTGTGGTGCCTGCCTATTAGAGCAGGTTTCTTCCAGCAATGCAGCGATGCCTTACTGACTGTATGGGAAGCAGAGATAAGTATCTGGTACAAATCCAGTTACTCAGGAGTGAAACAGCAGAGAGGTATGTACCACTTGGCCAAGGTCCTGCTAAAATTGCAACATACTGATTATAAAATATTATCGAATCTCCTGAATATACTGGTTGGTGCATGTTAAGTATATGCCATATATTGATTATAAAAGTTGTTATCGAGTCTTCTGAATATGTTTTAAGTTGACTAGTTTTTATTTTTATCCTTTTCTCATAGATTACTTTCTGACTACAGTTTTCCTTCTCTCCTCTCCTCCAGTCTTTCCCCTTTCACCTCTCCTCTCCCCCCAGATTCACCACACACACCTCTGCCTCCCCTCAGAAAAGATCAGGCCTCCCAGAGACATCAACCAAACACAGCATAACAAGCTACAGTAAGACCAGGCATATACCATCACATCAAGGCTAGTTGAGGCAATTTAGCAGGAGGAACTGGGTCCCACAAGCAGCCAGAGACAGCCCCTGCTCCCACTGTGAGGATTCCCACAGAACTCCATGAACTCCATGCCACTCAGGCATAACACACATGCAAAGGACCTAGGTTGGACCCCTACAGGCTCCCTGTTATCTGTGAGCCTACCCTGTGAGTCCAACTTTTGTAACCAGGCAAGGCCTCAAGTGGAGGGATTGGAACACCAACCTCCACAAAACCTTCAGTCTACAGTTTGTCCTGCCTGCAGAGTGTTCTGGGGCAGGAGCATAGATAGCATAATCATTATCAGAGAGACCACAGAGACTCTAGCTGGCCGCTGCTGGGAGCAGATACAGAATCCCACAGCCAGACCTTAGGTAGAGCTCAGAGTCCTGTCAAGGATGGGGAGGAAGGATCAGAGAAACCAGAGGGGGCAGGGATACCACGAGAACACAGCTCACAGAACCGATCTGTTTATCACACTAGGGTGAGTTATTTGGTGGATAGGGTCAGATCGTTATAGCTCTCCGACCACAACAAGCAGCAGGACACCAGACAAAACACTAAGAAGCCTAAAGTCACTTGTTATCTTTTTTTTTTAAATACAGGAGATAAGAATCAAAACATTTCTTGGACAATTGTGTGAAAGAGTATAAATGCATGTTACAGAAGGAAGAAGAATGAGGGAGATAACTACATGATAAAACCTGCATATCAGCTGTGGAAGCATTGTGGAGTGGTGTGAAGTAGCTTAGTCACCGAAGCAGAGTGGTCTCAGACAACCAGACAAGGTCCTCCACGGGCTGGAGAGGACTCCGGATACGCCCACTCCAGCGTGTAGAACAGGCTTTGTTCACACCGCAGGACAGACTGGTCCGTATACAGAGTTTGGGTCAAAGACGTCATTATCCAGAAAATAGTGATTTCAAAACTCTCTTTTATATCACAAAGCAAAATATATATTCTAGCATATTTAACAGTTTAAAAAGTGCCCAAAGCCACGCAAGTGATATACACTTAGGTGGACTTCTTTCATGCCTTAATCAAATAAAATCAGAAGGGAGGAGAAAGGGTTGGTACATTTATTGTACAAAATTGACAGTAAGAATAAAAACTTACAATAAAATATCAGAAGTGACCTTTGTTGTTGTTGTTGTTAAGTGGAGAACAGCTGTCACCAACATGACCATTTACCACATGTACAGTAAATCAGAGGAAAGAAAAGCCTATGGACGGCAAAGGAGAAGCTGAGAGAAAACAACTGCATCCAGAGCAAAGCGAATTGTACCTGCAGAAAACCCCCGCCTGGTTCTGTGACCCCAGCACTCCCATTGACATTACATATATATATACATATATATGTATGTATGTATATATATATATATACATATATATATGTATATATATATATGTGTGTGTGTGTGTATACATATATATGTATATGTATATAAAATTTTCATATGCATGGCCCATTGCAACCCGTGTCATGTTTAAATATTTTGCTTCCACTTTCATTTGTAGATAGCTATCTCAAATATAATTGACCATGTTTTAAAAAAACAACCAAAAAATGACTTATAAGGACAGTCAGTGAAGAAGTATCAATAGATGTCAAACAGAAATGTGTTTAAATAAATAAGTGGTGGTCTGTAAGCCACACTGTGTCATTGATAACAATGTGTCATTGATAAAAAATTAAATAATTAAATTTGTACTGATACAGTAAGATCTTAAATGTATACTAAGCAGGAACAAAGAAAACATTAGATAGAACTAGTTTCTATTTGTATCTATTTGTACCGGGTGGTATTGGGATTGAATCTAGAGCCTTCTGTACGCACAGGAAGTGCTGCACCGACAACCCTATTTGTCCTTTAAAAAAAAAAACCCTTAAAAGCTTTGCTTCTGTCTTAGTCAGCAGTCTATCACTGTGGAGGGACACCATGACCAGGGAAAATCTTATAAAGGAAAATATTCAGTTCGGGCTGGCTTACAGTTTCAGAGGCTTAGTCCATTCTCATCATGGCAGGGCACATGAGGATATCCAGGCAGGCATGATGCTGGAAAAGGAGCTGAGAATTTTACACCCTGATCTTCAGGCAGCAGGAAGAGAGAGTGGGCCTGGCTTGACCCAGTGACACACTTCCTGCAACAAAGCCACACCACTTAATCCTTTATCTATGCACCTGGCTGTCTGCTTCCTTCCTTCCCTCCCTCCCTTCCTCCCTTCCTTCCTTCCTTTAGTTTGTGTGTGGGTGTTTATGTGCTGTGTGTATGTGAGAGAGAGGCAGAGAAGGAGGGAGGAAGGGAAAGAGAGGGGAGGGAGGAAAGAAGGGAGAGAGAGACAGAGAGACACACAGAGAGAGAAGAGGAGAGGGAGAGAGCACACAAATCTCTGTACACGCACACGTTGCACACATATACCACAGTGTCCTCGTGGAAGGCAGAGAACACCGCTTTGGGCGTTGGTTTTCCCCTACATTACTGAGACAGGGTCCCTCTTGTTTCTGCTGCTCTGCATACTCCAAATGAGCTGGCCCCCATGGGGGATTCCCCTGTAGCTGCCTCTCATAGTGCCCTAGGCATGAATTCAAGTTTTAATTTAATTCTAATCCCTTAAGTTTAATATAAATGTAGTATGCTACTAATTAATTTTATTAAAATTTAGAGTTAATCATTTAAATTACTAATTAAATAAATACAATTATTTTATTTTTCATACACAAGTACTGTATTTACATCATTTCACAGTCTCTGTTCCCCCTCAGCTCTTCCCATGGTGCCCCTGACTCCCTCCCAAATTCATGACCTCCTTTTAATTAATACTGTTATATATAGGTGCGCGCGTGCGCGCACGCGGGCACGCGCACACACACACACACACACACACACACACACACACACCACAAAACCATTCAGTGTTGCTCTCATCTGTGTGTGTTTAAGGTGAGCCACTTGCGATTGGATAACCTATTAGCAGGCTTTTCCCTGGAGAAACCTAAATCTCCTCCAGGCTTAGTAACCAGTGGTTCCCTGTAGCTCACCCTCTGTGTGTAAGAACCTGTGAGGTTTCCCCATCTGTACCAACTACTGTCATTATGCCTGTGTTAGGCAACTGTGCTCCCTATCATGTGTGCAAGGCCCTGTCTGACAATATTTGGTCCTCTAGCTCTTCGAATTCTTCTACCTCATCGTTCATGATATTCAATGAACTTTGGGTGTAGGAATTAGGATGTAGATGAATGAACTGAGGCTGGTTACCCTATTATTACTTACTTTCTATGTTTTGACCATTTATGAATCTTTGTGATAGTCTCCACCTGCGGCAAAAAGAAAACTCTATACACTTATCTATGATTACAAAGATAAATATTTAGGGTATTGTATTATTCATGGTTCTCTAGAGTCATAGAACTTATGGAATGTTAAGGGAATTTATTGTGATGACTTACAGTCTGTAGTCCAACTAACCCAACAATCGACAACTGTGAACGGGAAGTCCAAGAGTCTAGTAGTTTCTCAGTCTCGTGAGGCTAGTTGTTTCAGCTGGTCTTCTTGATAAGCTGGACTCCTGAAGTAGGTCCCAACAGATGTGCTGGCAAGTCAGTGCAAGCAAATGAAGAAGAGTGAGTCTTCCTCCTTCCATCATCCTTACACAGGCCTCCAGCAGAAGGTATGGCCCAGATTAAAATTGTGTACCTCTGTGCCTGGATTTGGGACTTGCTCTGTCCCAGGCTGGCCTTGAACTCAGAGATCTGCTTGCCCAAGTTGCCTGGGATTAAAGGCTTGTACTACCTTGCTTGGACCTAAGCTTTTCATGGACACTACATCTCAACATCTGGAGTATATTATCCCATGTCAAGACCTGGGTCAGAAGCCTGTATCTTCCAGCCTCAATATCTGGATCTCAGGTGTGCCTTCTATTTCTGGATTGTAGTTCATTCCATATGTAGTAAAGCTGGCAACCAGGAATAGACATCACAGATATAGTTAGAAAGTATAACAATGTGTGAAAATTGATATACTAGTTTCTCCTTTATAGCCTGTAGCTTCTCCAGCAACTGGTAGCTGACCCGGTTTACAATACAATACAAACATAGCCTGTAAATCTACTTAGATGGCTGTTGTTCCTAAGATATAAATGCCACTAATACACTATTTGGTGATATTTTGTTTGGCAAGTCTTCTGGAAAACCCTATCCAACACGTTGAGAAGAGATTTCTGGTGTCTGACATTGAGCTTTTTATTAGACAGTCTATGACTCCTGGGGAAGTTGTGGTAGAACTTTAGAGTTAAATGTCCCCTTGGGCTGGAGAGATGGATCAGTGGGTAAGAGCACTGACTGCTCTTCCAGAAGTCCTGAGTTCAATTCCCAGCAACCACATGGTGCCTCATAATTATCTGCAATGGGATCTGATGCCCTATTCTGGTATGACTGTAGACAGCTACAGTGAACTCACATAAAATAAATAAATAAATAAATCTTAATTTAAAAAAATAAAATAAAATAAAGTACCCACCCTCTGTTTCCCTATTTCCATTTCATTACAGAAATGTCTTCTATTCTTCTCTATGGAGGTCATTATCTTCCCTCACAATCTCTTTCTATTTTCCTTGCTTTTCTGGAAACTCCAATACATAATACATCTCAGAAGCTTTAGAACTAGGATTCACAAACAAGAGAAAAAGACAAAGCATATGGTTTTCTGGGCCTGGGAACTTCATTCTGTATATTTCCCCAAAGTCTTTGGAGCTTTACAGCACACATGTCGTGTGGTGTAATGTCACGTAGGAAATGTTATAACATCTATACAAGTGATCATGATGACTATCTGCCTGGTATAAAAATTTTACATTTACATCGATTTTATTATTGAGGAATTATATCAGATGTGGTTATTCAGTATTATAAAACCTGTAAAACTTACTAACTAAATGAAAATAATGCAAAAGACTAATTTATTCACAGTGAAAGTCTATTGGGACTGGAGGATGTCATCAAATTGAAACAGCCTAGATTGGGAAGCCCCAGCGATATTCCAGGCACATGTTTATAAAGACCCACATGGACTAGCATTTGTGTTTCCAGTGACTCACATGGCTTGGCATTTGTATTTGGCATACAGTTGTTTATAAGAGGATGTCATAAATAATCTCATCAGTCATATATAATAACAGAGTCACTGCTTCCTTCCCTCCTCTCCTCCCCCTTGTCTTGTTGTAGGGATATTGAACACACAGATATCTCACTAGTGACCTCCTGCTATCAACAGAAGGTAAAAGGTAAGTTCTAACCAGTGCTGGTCTGTGTCACAGACAATGAGGTAAGTCCTACTGCATCTAACTTGTGTTGGTCTGCATGGACAGTGAGGTGACCTGTTAGACAGTTCTGCTGCATTGTCCAATGTCCCCTTTCTCTGACCTGTCCTTCTACCACTGGAAGAACACATGATGCACAGAATGCCCTGTTACCCAAAGTATCCTCATCTCCCCTTATGTGAATTTATTAATTAAAGGAGTCTCTCCAGTGTAGGAAACCCCAGTGTTGTATCAGCTTAAGTCTTTTTCAACAGAGAAATTTAACAACATGGTCATGTTATGTTGTTCAATCAGAAGGATTCAGCAAAGCATCTTTGCAGACAATGCTTTTCCTGCCAAGCACAAAGAGCCAGCCTTAGTCCTGACAGCTGCCAGGCTTGAGATTCACTGAAGGGGACAAGAGTGTTTCAGCTTTACCTGACTTTGTTAATTAGTGTAAATGAGATCACAGCAGGGGCAATTGCTAGTGTCAGTTACCATCAAATGCCTGGCTGGAGAGGTGGAGGTGGCAGGGAGATTTTAGTCAGATTCACCTCCCCGAGTGTTGTGAGAATGGCAAGTTCCAGTGTTCATGATCTCCCTGGTTAGCACCACTCTTCGAAATGAAATTCTCTATAAATGGAAAGAAGCATATGCCGCGATGTTTACCACAGTAATTTCTGTAATACTGAAAAATCCAGGAAGCTTCCCAATGCCATAAAATAGCGCTCATCTTATGATGCAGGATGCCCAGCCCTGAGACCACGAGGAATGGTCCAAAATAGCTACCCCATTCCCTCTGAACATCCACCTCCTCTCCAAAGTTCAGGGTGTGCTCCCGCCTCTCAACGTGAGATCTCTTCTCCATTCGCAAGGCTTCCTACCTGCTTTGTGCTTTCATTTCTGGAAGAAAAAAAAAAAGCAGACATGAGTGCTTTGATATTGATGGCCTTGCCTGTGTTGACAGAGATCGGCTCGGGATGCCTGGGGCAGGCAGTGTCCACTGGACCCCCGTGGTCCACACACTGTGTTCTAATTCCTCCCTTCCTCTGCTGAGCTCTTCCTGTGTTTTGAGCCTGAATCATAGGACTTGAGACTTATCCCTGTTTTGACTAAGCAATCTCAATGGGTCTTCCAGGGAATTTCAGCTTCCTGTTTCCATTTTCATGATTCTGCCTCAGTTATGATGTATATTGGCATTATGTAAATTCTTATTGAACGGATCATATGGCACTGCAACTTCATGTCACATTGTACCTCTGTCTTAGTAAGAACAGAAGCAGGGGTCCTTGGGACTGGAGAAGACGGTGTTCTAAAGCCTGTCATCTTAAGTGTGTGTTTGCGGTCGTGTTGTGTAAGGGTAATGATGCGCAGTCTAACTCAGATGAACAAAATATCTGGGGTAAGGAAGAGCAGGTAGTTAGGATACAGGATACCTCTAGAAGGCATCCAGGACACCTTTGAAAAGTCTGTGCAGACAGTAGGTGGCTCACCATGAGCTTGAGTGGGCCTGGGCTGAGCAGTAGCACAGCAGCTACCTGTGGCATTCCGGAGCCCGCACAACGTGACCTCGGACTATTGGTATCTCTGAGCAGGCATCCAGTTCTGCATCGCATTGTGATAATATAGATTTTCTTCCTGGGATTGTTTGTGATGGGGATCAAATCAGTTAGTACCTGACAAGGATTTAGTAACCCTATGGCCTCAGGAACAAGAATTTTCTTTCAAGACAGCACCCTGGCAACCATCACCTTCCACAAAAATGATAGGAGTTGCATTCTCAATTTCTGTTTATTTATGTTCTGGGGATTTAACCCAGAGCCACATGTTAGGTGGGAAGTTGCTCTTCCACTGCCTTTGCATTTTACTGGAAGAAACTGAGGTCTGGGGGTTGGAGAGGTTAACGTTCTTACTATATGGAAATGGGGGGAAATGATTGTTCCAGTGGAGAAACTTGGTAGATATAGATGATCAAGGTAAAATTAGCAATGGAAAGCCAAGTTGAGTGGGTGGGGCCTCAGTGTGATGGGCCAGGATTGAAGTGCCTTAAGACTCATCTTCCCCAAAGCAAAGCCTCCGTCTAACAGAGGAAAACAGAAGACACATCCCAATGGAAAGATATTCAGGGTGTGGTCCAAACCTCAAACCCAAGTAAACAATCCTGGTTCATCAACTGTGAATAGTCTTAGTATCACTGTGGAGGTGTGAATGAGAATACCAGCCCTGCCCTGCCCCAACCCCACTCCAACACACCCAGCCCGCCCTGCCCCTGACCCACCCCGCCCTTATAGGCTCACAAGGGAAAACCTGATCTCTAGTCAGTGGGGTTGGCTGGGAAGGATTACCTACAGCTCTGGGTGGGGCTCTGAGATTTGAAGAGTCTCTTCCTTCCATTTCCCAGTGTGCTTTCTGTCTCCTGCTTGCGATTCAGAATGTGAGCTCTCTCAGCTCTTTTTCCTGCTGTGTGTCCTTACCTCTACTCCATCATCATATGTTCTAACCTTCTGGAACTGTAAGCCAGGTTAAACTCTTCCTTTCATAAGTGGCCAAGTGGCCTTAGTCATGATGTGTTGTCACAGTAATAGAAAAGTAAGTAAGACAACCACTGTGTGGCTGTGATACCAATGCTATGGGATACTAGGTGCCATTGGTAGAAACTTAAATGCAAGCAAGCAAACAAACACACAAACAAACCAACCAGCAAAAACTGACCATTTTCTATAAATCTAAACTGGTACAAGATGGTAGACTTTCTTTTCTCTAGGTCTTCCCTGACAGAGACTTAAGCACACTAGGTCCCAGAACTCTGCTAACAAAATGGCACAAATGAGCAGAACAAACAGCAGGCCTTTTTTTTTTTTTTAAATCATGGTTTAGGAGGGCAGAGGTCCAAGATCTGGGCATTATCAAGTCTGGTTACTTCTGAAGATTCCCTGGCTTGCAGAGGCTGTTTACCCGCTGTGATCTCACGTGGTCCTGTGGTCCTGTGGTCTTCACTCTGTGGAAACCCAGCTGGACTGCGAGTCTCAGGCTGCCATGGGTCTCACTGACCTTTGCACATCCTCGGAGGCTCTGGAGACTGCCCACCGGTGACTCCTAGCCCCACATGTCAGATGCCACTCTGCTTCCTTCTACACGCAGGCGGTCATCTCTCTGTGCTTGTCTCTTGGTTTGTTTGATCCTTGTTTGTAACCCATACTACATGTCTGCAGTTTACTCTTTATAGAACTCTGTAGTACTAACAGATTAAAAACAAACTTCTAGAAATTCTTGATGAGATTTTTATGATAGTATTGACCTTCTAGGTCTCCCCCTTTCCTTAGTCTTGGAGCCAATATCCTGAATCTGGAGTAGGCCAGAGATAGCAGAGATGTCATCCTTTGATATTCTAATACTTCGAAATTCTAGTTAAAACTGGAGAGGTCATATAAAAAATATAAAATAACAATAAAAGTTCAGAGATGAAACAGACAATAGTACTTTGAACTTGAGAATGCCAGGAGTCGTTAAAAAAAATATGTTGCATAGTTAATTGCAAGGTCTTGAGTAAGCTAACACATTTCTCTACACAGCTGAAACATTTTCAAAGAGGGAGGGGATATCTATAATTAAAGTGCTTAATCTTTAAATAAGTGGTAGATAAATTATGAAGACGCTCTTTTGAAATGCTGCTGGTGGGAGAGCTAAGGTAGAGCTCACATAAATATCGAATGCCCTGTGTGTCTGCACATACACAGGTACACACACAAAAGTCCTGTTTGTGTGTGCATGTACATATGCACATATATGCACTCTGTGTAATGGATTTTGCTTTTGAGACATGAAATTACTGAAGACTGCAAAAAAAAACCAACAATTTAAGTATTTTGCACAGAGACAACAGAGAAGGTTAGGTAATTTTCAACCATGATGGATTCTAGGGAGACTAGCACACAAATTCTTCTTTTTAATCCAGTACCAAAGTTGGCAGTTACTGACACTGTACACACTTTGCCACAGTAAAATTGGAAATAATATAGGAAAAGCTAAGTTTGTCCCATATGAGTATGAAAGCCCAGTGGATACAAAAATACTTAGATTAATACAATGTGAAATATAGCCAACATTTACTTATTAACTAATTAACTTAGTGTGTGCTTATGTGCCCATGAACGGAGGGCAAGGGCTGGCACTGGTATCTTTCTTCATCCTTCTCAGCCTATTCCTTAGAGGCAGAAGCTCTCCCTGAACATACAGCTGGGCACACAGCTAGACGCACAGTCAGCAATGTATCCTTCTGTCTCAGTAGGGCTGGGGTACAGCGAGTGAGACCCAGCATGCTGGCCTCATGAGTGCTGGGATCAGAACTCCAGCCCTCGTTGTGCAGCAAGCTCTTTTAGCCACCGCGGCACCTCTCCAGCCCCACTGTCGGTTAAATAAAAGAAGCAATCGATGTGTGCATCAGTCCTTCCTAGCTCTCGTGATTGCAGACACACACTGTACCTTGGTGTGGATGTTGCTTTTTAACTCTGAGTAACCATCGGAGATACACATATGCCGCACCCTTCCTCACAGGCTCTCTTTCTTGATCCTCAGCGAACTGGTGCCTTTATTATTAGACTATGGTGGGAGTGACACTAGGAAGTGCTCACCCACCTGTAAGAGGATCAGCAGATGTCCTTTGGGTCTTGGACTCTAAGCCATTATGCAAGATATCTAGTGGCCTGGTGCGGAGAGTGTCTAGGGTGGCCCTGACCTTGTGCCATAAAAGAGAAGGCTAGGGGACTGTGTCATGCAGCTCCTGCGCCTTAGGTGAGGGGACTCCAGATAGACTAGCAGCTACAGGGAGACTGCTGGCTGCCCTCAGTCCACACCATTCCGAATTTCTGGTACATGAAAGTGTGAAATAGAATTGTTATTATTACTTAAAGCCACTGAGTTCGGGACCATTTACTATGCAATAGGAAATAATTAAAAACTATACTTAGCTCAGTTAGAAAGAGATGCATCACAGGTTTCTGAACGTGATGGTTTTTGAGATTAACATCCAACATAGTAACTCAACTGTGTACATGAAAAAAAAAAATACAATTAAGATAGATGTCGCTCTTAATGAATGAAAGTACAATTAGAAAAAAAAAAAGGAATCCCTTGATCCCAGGGTTTTTTTTTAAATTGGTTATTTTATTTATTTTCATTTCAAATGTTATTCCCTTTCCCAGTTTCCCCTCTGAAAATCCCCATCCCATACCCCTCCCCTGCTTCTAGGAGGTGCTGTCCCACCCACCCACTCCCTCCCATTTCAGCGCCCTAGCATTTCCCTATGCTGGGTCTTGGAGCCTCCACAGGACCAAGGACCTCCCCTCCCATTGATGCCAGATAAGGCTATCCTCTGGCTACAAATGTATCTGGAGCCATGGATCCCTCTATGTATACTCTTTGGTTGGTGGTTTAGTCCTGGGAGCTCTGAGGGGTCCGTTTGGTTGATATTGTTGCTCTTCCTGTGGGGTTGCAAACCCCTCTGACTTCTTCAATCCTTCCCCTCACTCCTCTATTGGGATCCCCGTGCTCAGTCCAGTGGTTGGCTGTGAGCATCCACATCTGTATTGCTCAGACTCTGGCAGAGCCTCTCAGGGGTCAGCCATACTAGGCTCCTGTCAGCAAGCGCTTCTTAGCATCAGTAATAGTGTCTGGGTTTGGTGTCTGCAGATGGATCCCTTATACCCTTAAGATTTAGCCAGTGGCCACTGAACCCTAGTAACTCCTAGGCACAGGGTACCCTTGTCCTTGGTGACCTAGAGTGAGCATTTCTGTTTTTCTCGCTGTAACCATGGTCTGTGGCCCAGGGTCACCATTCTAGAAACCGGGTGGAAAGGAGGGGACATGCAGCTGCTGCAGTGTAACCAGGTCCTGGTAGTTTAGCAGAACAGGAGTGGGGTGAGAGACCCAGCAGGATTGGATTTTACACTGGTTGTACTGGCTGGTTTTGTGTGTCAAGTTGACACAGGCTGGAGTTATCATAGGAAAAGGAGCTTCATTTGGGTAAGTGCCTCCATGAGATCCAGCTGTGGGACATTTTCTCAATTAGTGATCAAGTCAGGGAGGGCCCCTTGTGGGTGGTGCCGTCTCTGGGTTCTATATGAGAGCAGGCTGAGCAAGCCAGGGGAAGCAAGCCAGTAAGGAATGTCCCTCCATGGCCTCTGCATCAGCTCCTGCTTCTTTCCCTGCTTGAATTCCATTCCTGACTTCCTTTGGTGTTGAACAGCAGTGTGGAAGTGTAAGCTCAATAAACCCTTTCCTCCCCAACTTGCTTCTTGGTCATGATGTTTGTGCAGGAATAGAAACCCTGACTAAGACTCTGGTCCACGGGGATGGGCAGTGTTCCTATTACTTAGGCCCTTCTTCGCACTGTTTGGCCTATGGTAAATCTGAGGGGAGCCTTGTCTGCCTGTAGCTCCCTCTTCCTTCTTCAGGTTTAATAAGCTTCATTGGAATAACTTTAGTAGTTGCTATAGACAGACTGTTTTGAACCACAAATATGCTGCAAGAGGAAAGTATGCTTTCAAACTTAGACGTATGCCATGCGTATGCTGAAATCACAGGTTAATTAGACAGGTAAAATCTATAAATCAATTTTCCAGTTCTTTGGAAACATGTCTTTTATAATTGGAGTGAACAGAGGACAGATTCAATGTAAATATTGCTTATGGAATAATTAAGCCAGTGTCGTTTAATAATGACACAAAGTCAAGTATAATGGAATTTTGTTAGCACAGAAGAGATTGCTGTAGCAAACTGGTAAGCTCTCCTTTGTGGTGAAGGACTGACATTTCCTTGTGACTCTGCTGATTTAGTGTGTGTGTGTATACATACATACTTACATACATACATACATACATACATACATAGAGATAAAGCAGACCCACATCTCATGTAGTTTCTGGGATAGAGGTTAACTGTAGGCAGGCTGACTTCTGAAAGAGCTCTGAGCAGTGACCCAGCATCAAGCCACAAAAAACTCTTCTAGAGTGTAGAGCATTTCACGAGTACCAGTAACAGATGTGGGCTATGGCAGGGGACAAGCCTCCCTACCCCGACTGCGCAGATGAGAACAATGCCCTCCCTGCTACCTCTAGGTTCTAGCCAACAGGCTTGCTCTCTCCCCATGTCTCAATTTGGGGATTTCCATAGAGATGCCTTAAGTGACTGAAGCCCAGGCTCGCCACCTAAGCCGCCTTTCACCAAAGCCTCCTTTCCCCAGGCATGGCGTTCCCTCACAGCCTTGAAGCTAGCAGTTCTTCTCTGGCCTTCAGTGGAATCACCTAGTGATATCTAGCACCTGCAACACCACTGTGTGTAGATACCATACTCTCCTGTGATGTTAGCAACAGTGCTTTGAAATAGGTGTCACCATTGTTTCAGAGTGGAAAGTCAGAGAATGGAAAACCTGGGGATGCTGAGATGCACACACAGAAGTCCCCAACTCTGTACTCCATGGTCTCAGCCAGCTCAGGGAGCTTTCTACAGGGAGAGAAGAGCAGCACAGAAGGAATTCTGGGAATGTGAGGTCAGTGAGAGAGGCAGAAGGGACTGCTTGCTCCTGGCTGCTGCTCCAAGCTGGGTTTATCTCAAGGATTTGCTATGAAGAAACAAGAACCAGATGTCTGGGAGGAACTTCTGCTAACATGGTTCTCTTCATTTCCATTAGCAGAGAGTGGGAACCACAACCTGTAGCCACTTGGCCCACTTCCCAACACACCAAAAGGTAGTGGTCTTTAGCTGGAAACCACTAATATTTTTTAAAAATTTACTTATTTATTATATGTAAGTACACTGAGGCTGTCTTCAGACACCCCAGAAGAGGGCATCATATCTCACTATGGATGGTTGTGAGCCATCTTGTGGTTGCTGGGATTTGAACTCATGACCTTTGGAGGAGCAGTCAGCACTCTTAACCGCTGAACCATCTCTCCAGCCCCGGAAACTACCAATTTGCTACCAAAATGGTCTGCTTTCCCGAGCAAGCTCCACCCTGCTCCTGGCTGTGTGCTGGGACAGCCATGCAGATTGACACCGTCCGAGGCTTCAAGAAGATCAAGGTCCAGACAGGGATAGCAGTAGTGAGCAAAGCTGGGCTAGAGAGGGTGACAAAGGGGAGCGAGGATTTCGAACTTTCCTCGGAGAGGTCCTTAAATGGCGGTGCCCTGCAGACTCTGCTAAACACAAATAAGCACTCTAACAGGCAGGGCCAGGTCCCCATGGCAGGACCACGGCAGTGGAGACAGTGCCTTCCGCAAGCCTAGGTATATATTTTTGTTGTGTCCCCGCCAGGCTATTCAGTCATAGTCACAGAGACTGGAATTTTCTGGTCACTGCAGGGAAATCACGACCTACTGGAGTTAACATCAAGTTCTCTGGCACAAGGCCCTGCTCTTTCTGCGGCACACTGAGATGGGTGGGATGGATCACAACTATTAGCGAGCTAGAACGCAGAGGCATTTGGCATTTTCTTAGATGTTTTCCCAAAATATATTGTAAAAAAAAATAAGGCCGCAGCGTCTGACAAAAAAACGAATCAAGCTTATTGTAAGAAGTCCTTCTGTTTGGCATTCATGTGTGTTCCTCCTGATGAGCGCAATCTTTGGCTTGCCGTGTTAGATTCTGTTGTTCGGTGGCATTAAATGCTCATGCACATAGGGAGGCAAAGAGCTCCAGTGTGCCTTCAGTGTTTCGGCTGTAATGGCTGCCAGGTGTTGGGGGCCTGCCTTCCAGACACACTCAGATCACTGGTCTGTCAGCCACTTGTAAGTGACCTCGCTCTGAGCCTGAGATTCACTGCTGAGATCCATTTTGCTCACTTATAGCACTTTCCTTGGAAGGTTGCTGTTGGATCTTACCGTCTTATATATGATCAGCTGTGTGTGTGTGTGTGTGTGTGTGTGTGTATGTATATATATGTGTGTATATATACATATATGTGTGTGTATATATACATACATATGTATGTATATATACATATATGTGTGTGTATATACATACATATGTGTGTATATATATATGTGTGTGTATATATATACACATATATATGTGTGTGTGTGTGTGTGTATATATGTATATATATATATATTGGGCATCTGATGTGTCCAAGGTGAGTTAACTATTGAAAACGTTAAGTTTTAGCCATTCTTTGCTTCTCTGTTTATCTGTCAGCCACTGTGGCTTCTGCTGAGAGCCTCAGGCTCCGCCTGCCCACAGCTCCCCTATGTCTGTCTTTATGATGAGTGACAGACAGACAGTACCTGAGCATAGCATAACTCTGGATGTGGATGGGGCCAACCCGCCAAACTGGCTCTTAGGCAGCAGAACCTGTGAGCTAGGGCATCACTTTTGCTGGCCTGAAATAAACCAGTAGGGGTTGGTGAATTGTCAGTGGCTTCGTGTGTTCACAGATCACTACACAGAAGTTAGGGGTATTTCAGGCTGCCACTCTGAGGTGAGCAATACAAACCACTACTTAATGACTTAGGTGAAACCAAACCCAAGAGCTGAGAGACCTAGTTTTGGCAAATCTGTGCCATCCTTTAAACAGAAATTCCAGGCGGAATTCTGGGGCTTCCTGGGGTACAAGAAAAAGTCTCCATGTCAATACTAGTCATTATAAACCACTCTCTGTGGAAAAGGGAGTGGGCGTTGTGTAGTCATTTTCTCTAGATTGAAGTATTCCCCCATAGAGGGAATGAGTTGAACCTCACAAAACTCACAAGAAGATTGCAGGACTCATGGCGAAGATCACAAAACTCACAAGAAGACTGCAGGACTCATGCAAGGAAGACTTCCCTAAGGAAGAAGAGATGGTAGAGCTGTCCACATATTGGGCAAGAACCTGGATCCTGAGTTGGATCCTGAGTTGTTCCCCAGGCAGGGGTGGGCCTTGTGGACACCATCACTCTTGCTCTAGTGGGTAATCCCAATGAGCTCATTGGCTGACCAAGCTGAATATGTTTGGAGCTGTTTCTTGGGAAGGTATTGATGTATTATCTGAAGTCTGTAAACATTTGTCCCAATGTCCTAAAGAAAAGCCACAGGATGGAAAGCAATATTGCTTGTCTGTATCTTTCCTTTTAACTTCAGAAAACTAGACTCTCTCTCCTGTTCTAGAAAAAAAGAATGGGTTGTAGGTCTTTTATCTATTTATCCCTCTTTTAACTGGGAAAAATATGTAGTAAAATATTTGTTTTTGTGACTGTTTCTGTACATTTCTGATTTGTTTCTGTGATATAACATATATATGAAAGTATATCTATCATATATATGAAAAGATATATTCCATTCCTTTTCCTGTTCCTCCTCTCCCTCCAAGCCTCTTCCCTCTGTCTCAAACCCACTTTCTACTTTCATGTCCTACATACATATTCATGTGAACATAGAAATATACTTAAATTTAGATTTCACTTACAGGAGAAAACTCCTTCTCAACATGGCGGCATATTTTGTTGGACGTAACCTCCTTTCCATCCGTTTTCTTGCACATGGCTTAATTTCATTTTTCTTGGTGTTGAATAACATTCCAGGGCATCTGTGTGCTACAGTTTGTTTTTCCAACCATGGATGGAGGGACATCTAGGCTGGTTCTATATCTTAGCTATTGTGAGTGGTGCAGCAGAAAGAGGGGCTCACTCCCGGATCACTATTATTTTATGCACACGTGTGCCTCGGTTGATTTTCTCATTGCCACGACAATGTAAACAAGGGAGGTTTATGTCGGCTCACACTTGAGTGACCATCTATCCAGGCAGAGAAGGCATGATGTCAGGATGCACCTTACCTGCCGTCTGGGGGGGGGAAGGGGGGAAAAGAGAGAGAGAGAGAGAGAGAGAGAGAGAGAGAGAGAGAGAGAGAGAGAGAGAGAGATGAATGTCTCAGGGTTCAGACCTTTTGAGCTCAGAAAACCCTGCCACAAGTATTTGGAATGGCTCTCCTTACATCAGTCAACCTGATGGTTACACTCCTTCTCAGGCATGCGCAGAGCTTTGTTTCCAGGCGAGTCTAGGTTCTGTCAACTTGATACTTGCAAATACACATTACACCTTTACCCCACATGCTCTGAGCTTTCCAGCTGACTATTTTTAAAGCATTGATAACAAGGAGGAAGTTTGATCCTGTCATAGCACTGCCACGTACCCTTATATACAAGGTGTTTCTGGGTGCCCCTCGGCATGTCTGGAGAAGCATAAGTAATCTTTTGAGTTATCCGGGCTTCTAGCACCTCAGTGCAGGGATTGGTGGGTCCCCTTATGATGAGGTTGTGTCTTTTTTATTTTCTATATTCTTTGTTTACATTCCAAAGACTTTCCCCTTTCCCAGTTCCCCCCTCACCATGTGTCTCATAAGTCCTCTTCCCCCCCTCCCCAATCACCCCCCAACCCTTTCTCTGTTCTGGTACTCTCCTGCAAAACTGGAACCAGTCTTTTCTGGACCAGTATCCTCTCCTTCCTTCTTGGGAATCTTGATTTGCTAATTGTGCCTTGAGTATTCAGAGCTTCTGGGCTCATTAATATCCACTTATCAGTGATTGCAATTCATGTGTATTCTTTTGTGATTGGGTTAACTCACTTAGGATGATATTTTCCAGATCCAACCATTTGCCTACACATTGCATGAATTCATTATTTTTAGTTGCTGAGTACTATTCCACTGTATAAATATACCACATTTTCTGTATCCATTCCTCCTTTGAGGGACATCTGGGCTCCTTCCAGCTTCTGGCAATTATAAATAAGGCTGCTATGAACATAGTGAAGCATGTGTCTTTATTGCATGCAGGGGGATACTCTGGGTATATGCCCAGGAGTGGTATGACAGGGTCCTCTGGAAGTGTCATGCCCGATTTTCTGAGGAACCTCCAGACTGATTTCCAGAGCAGTTGTACCATCTTGCAATCCCACTAACAGTGGAGGAGTGTTCCTCTTTCTCCACATCCTTGCCAGCACCTGTCTTGAGTTTTAATCTTAGCCATTCTGACTGGTGTGAGGTGGAATCTCAGGGTTGTTTTGATTTGCATTTCCCTGATGACTAATGATGTTGAACATCTCTTAAGGTGCTTCTCAGCCATCCGAATTTCTTCTGGTGAAAATTCTTTGTTTAGCTCTGTACCCCATGTTTGATAGGGTTATTTGGTTCTTTGGGGTCTAACTTCT
The DNA here is from genome assembly GCA_964023405.1 of Apodemus agrarius. Lineage (NCBI taxonomy): Eukaryota > Metazoa > Chordata > Mammalia > Rodentia > Muridae > Apodemus > Apodemus agrarius. The sequence goes on along the minus strand of OZ030023.1, from coordinate 5,446,427 downwards.
TGAGTTCTTTGTATATATTGGATATTAGCCCTCTGTCAGATGTGGGGTTGGTGAAGATCTTTTCCCAATTTGTTGTCGTTTTGTCCTTCTGACAGTGTCCTTTGCCTTACAGAAACTTTGTAATTTTATGAGGTTCCATTTGTCAATTCTTGATCTTAGAGCATAAGTTATCCGTGTTCTGTTTAGAAACTTTCCCCCTGTGCCCATGTCCTCCAGGGTCTTCCCCAGTTTCTTTTCTATTAGTTTCAGTGTGTCTGGTTTTATGTGGAGGTCCTTGATCCACTTGGAGTTGATCTTAGTACAAGGTGATAAGAGTGGGTCAATTTGCATTCTTCTTCATGTTGACCTCCAGTTGAACTAGCACCATTTGTTGAAAAGGCTATCTTTTTTCCACTGGATGGTTGTAGCTCCTTTATCAAAGATCAAGTGACCATAAGTCTGTGGGTTCATTTCTGGGTCTTCAATTCTATTCCATTCATCTACTTGCCTGTCGCTGTACCTATACCATGCAGTTTTTAACACAGTTGCTCTGTAGTACTGATTGAGGCCAGGGATATTGATTCCCCCAGAAGTTCTTTTATTGTTGAGAATAGTTTTAGTTATCCTAGGATTTTTGTTACTCCAGATGAATTTAAGAATTGCTCTTTCTAGATCTATAAAGAATTGATTTGGGATTTTGATGGGGATTGTATTGAATCTGTAGATTGCTTTTGGCAAGATGGCCATTTTTACTATATTGATCCTGCCAATCCAGGAGCAAGAAATATTTTTCCATCTTCTGAGGTCTTCTTTGATTTCTTTCTTCAAAGACTTAAAATTCTTGTCATACAGATCTTTCACTTGTTTGGTAAGAGTCACGCCAAGTTACTTTATATTGTTTGTGGCTATTGTGAAGGGTTTTATTTCTCAGCCTGCTTGTCCTTTGAGTATAGGAAGGCTACTGATTTGCTTGAGTTGATTTTATAACCAGCCACTTTGCTGAAGTTGTTTATCAGCTGTAGGAGTTCTCTGGTGGAGTTTTTTGGGTCGCTTAAGTATACTATCATATCATCTGCAAATAATGATAGTTTGACTTCTTCCTTTCCAATTTGTATCCCTTTGACTTCCTTATGTTGTCTAATTGCTCTTGCTAGAACTTCAAGTACTATATTGAAAAGATATGGAGAGAGAGGGCAGCTTTGTCTAGTCCCTGATTTTAGTGGGATTGCTTCAAGTTTCTCTCCATTTATTTTGATGTTGGCTACTGGTTTGCTGTATATCGCTTTTATTATGTTTAGGAATGGGCCTTGAATTCCTGTTCTTTCCAGGACTTTTAGCATGAAAGGATGCTGAATTTTGTCAAATGCTTTTCAGCATCTAATGAGATGACCATGTGGTTTTTGTCTTTTAGTTTGTTTATGTAGTGGATTACATTGATGGATTTCCGT